>JBCHJU010136187.1:0-10382 GCA_039654505.1 Plocamopherus imperialis | reverse complement strand
TTGGCGTTTTTATTATTGTTTTGGTTGTTTGTTGTTGCTTTTGTTGGGTTTTCTTTTTGTTTTTTGTTTTCTTTGGTGTTATTTTTGTGGGGCTCTTTAGTTGTTTTTGTTGAGCTGCTTTGTTTTGCTTGTTTGTTTGTACATGTACTTTTGTTTTGGGTTGGGTTATTTTGGGGTGGAGAGTTGCTTTTATTTTTTTCTCATTTGGTTGGGGGGCATTCTTGGGGAGGGCCGTCTTTTTTCAATTTTGATTTTTCATCAATGTTTTTATTTGGGGCCTTTTGTGGTTATATATTTTCTCATAGTCGCAGAGAATACTATGCTAAATGAGTTTGTCAGCTATTTTGAAGACTTGAGGACAAGGACTAATTTAATAGATTGAGTGAATGAACAATGGTATTGAATGATGAGCTATAACTATAATTAAAATGATTGATTTATGACTGTATTTAGAGGAGAAAAGATCTAGTCACCAAGATTGACATTATGACTGAATCAGAATTAGTTCATGTTGCAATGAATATGAAAAAACAAAGCTGAAAACGAAACAAAACTTGTTTTTCTATTTCCCTTATTACCAAGTACATTGAATATCAAAACAAAGAAATTTGTTCAGTTTTCTTTACTGCACAGCTGTAGTTCTTCCTGAATGTTTTCTTTTCTTTTAATAAACAGTGATCTCACATGCCAAGAGTGGAATGTCCTCTTATTTAAATTACATCTCAATATTCACTTCCGAGTAGTAAAGTAGCGCCGAAGTGATGAGATAAAAAAAAAAATAATTAAGAAATGAAGCTAAAAAAACAAGATCCCCCCCCCCCCAAAAAAAAACAAAACTTTTGAATACCAATAAACTATAAAAGAATATAATATATGTACATGAGTAAAATGAAATATAAACAAGGCCCACAGATCACCAAATGTAATTATTATATTCCTGGAGAAACAAATATCATTTTTTTTATATTTCAATCAAAGGGAGATGACCCTACTTTTTTTCCTTTCTCAGGTACTACCTGAGACCAATGTGCCGGTATTCAACTTTACCCATAGCAATATACACATGTTTTGTGAAAAACAATGACAATGTATTATTCATGCATTTCGATTTTTGAATGGAAATTTTAAAAATAAAATTTTTAATCAGTTGAATATATATTATATCTTTACTGCTTCATCACATCACTGTAACAATGTATGAAAATGAAAACATTTACCTTCACATTTCAAACCCTCATGCACATCAATTTTTCATATAACCACTCAAGTTTGCCTTCAATATATCAAAAACATTTTTTTTTTAAAGTAGGCCTGCAAAGACACGTCTTTAAATACACATTTCTTCAAATCTACATATAAAAAAATATCATTTAGTCAACTATCCATATGAATGGATATTGAAGTTGGATCTACAAAGAATTATGGCAATCACAGATTTTGCAGACGACAGTTTTGCAATCATAACAATGAAATATCTTACAGATGAGAAGTGGAAACATTTGTAATATAAAAGGCAGTAAGTTTCCTCAATTAAAACATGAGAAATGTTAATCTATTTCAGTAAAAACAAAAATCCCTGACATCACTGTCCATTAAAGGAGAAAGATGGAAAGGATAAACTCTTCCAAATATCTAGGAGATTTCATTAATGATAATAATGTATAGAACACATACATTTAATCTAATCCAAAGTTAATGAGTAAACATAACACATACATTTAATCTAATCCAAAGTTAATAGGTAAACATACTTGGCTAGAAAACTAAATAAATTCAAATTGACAAAACTTAAATATTATTCATTCTTACAGGTCAACCATAGAACATGTATGTATATCTAATTTATGCATTTGTATAATGGGCCTACAATCTCAACATCAGTGAAGAAAGCATTCCCACTTGCAATTGTGACATTGGTTCAGCATTGGTTATTTGTACATGTCCAACTGTAATTTGAACATTGGGTATTTTGACTATTTTGTTACTACCCTGACAACATGAAGTTAAAGAAAGGTGGACTGTGTACATGCACATGTATTACTGTTCAGTCCACTCTCGACCATATTTGATGAATTCTCCAAACAATGAATTGATGTAATAGTCAGGTAAAGTAAACATGGGTCATGGTCACTTTATCTATTGTTTTGCCTTTAAACTTTACCACTGTACCATTTTACTTTTAACTGCAACTTATAGGGCTCTAGTAAAGTTATTCCTTTATCATTTTTATTGTCGGGAATCATTCTATCTATCATTCACCATTTAGAGCCACCTCTACAGATGTTATTCGATGCATGAGTATCATTCAACTGACATAACACTCAAATTATCACACACTATATACATATAAATAACAAGCTCTTAAAGATTTATCATTCACCATGAAAACACTTCTCAAAACAAATGTTCAGTTTCACTGAATTCATCAAACACAAAATACTTCTCAGTTGATCAGATCATGTCTATTTACACAATTCACAAATTAAATTTTAGACAACATTCCACACAATAACATGAAAGTCAACAGCAGACACAACAGCTTCCAGACTGCAGTCAACAAAATAGCTTTTCAAACGGTCAACAAAATAGCTTTCAGACCACCCTCATTCATTCAATCACCATGTAGCTCTGAGGACACCACTCATTTTATTATAGTCAGCTAGTAAACGCCACTGTATCCTATTGATTCTGTACTTGTGGATAACCCATCGAGGCCTGGATGACATTATGCAACGGGGCTTGATGCGCACAAAGCAACTGTCTCTTGGGTAGGCATTCAGTTCTTCAGAAACAACTTCCTGTAAATTAAAAGATTGATTGTGAATCCTAATTTATTTTTTCTCAGTCAAAGAAAACAAAAATGAGTTTTCAATACTAAAACATGTACATGTATTTAAAAATATTGGTAGAGCTGACAGTAAGATTGTACATTGCAACAAAATCAAAACAATGCTGATAGGGACAGTCAAATCAAAGCCCAATATATCGTTAAACTGCCATTCCCACTTACCACCTGCCTTTCATGAATTTCATGAATCCGACAGTATATGCTTTCTTGATATCCCCTGTTACCTTTCCATGTATGCTACAGATGGTTTTCCTGAAATGATCCTTCTCCACTCGTCCCTGTCCTGACATTTACTTTTTCCTTCAGTGAAGGTTACATTTCTTCTCATACTAATTTATACCCTCTCCCAATTTCTATGAAGTTCTCTTATAGTATAGGTCTCTTACCTTGGTTTTTGATACAATAAACTGATTTAGCTATTCTCTCATCGTTCAATCTATTAACATGCCCAAACCATCTTCCAGGCTGATTCTTTTCTATTTTAGTATTAATTAATAATTATGTCATTTACTTTACTTTGATTTCTTATTGCTATATTTCTGATTTTGTGTCTTTTAGTTTTTGCAATTTGTGTTCGTGTTGACACACAATGAACACAAATGTGCTTGGCAGAGAAATATGAAATATGATGACTAATTTTAGTAATCATCCTGCTATCCCCCAACAGTTTACACCAATGTTCCAAACTTCAATGGATGAAAGAACAGTGCCTACCAAATAACAATTTAACATGCATGCCATTCATCAAGTTCAAATAGTTCCATTCTCTTTCACCATTAAAGCTAGGAGTGTTGGTCACCTACATGATACTGGCAAATCAGAAACATGGGTGAACATAAAAATGATGCATATATAATTTATATATATATACAAACTTACTTAAACACTCGTTGGTAGGATTTTCACAGGCATCATAATAATTGAATATAATGTGTACTAGTACTTTTATCTACACTACATGTAGGTTTATCATAGTCATGTAATAAGCATATGAAATAATGCTGTTTGTCATAACTATACATCCTTCACATGATGTGCAGGCACTTTTGTAAACAAAAAGCTTTACAAGAGACGAGATACAGGTATTACAAATAAAACATTGACAGGGAAAGAAATTACAGGAGACATCCATCAAATAAAAAACAAAGAGCATGGAAAAAGGTCATTACAATTTTCGAAGCAATCAATGGACAAACATTATTATAAAACAAACCGGTCGAAGAAATTAATAATAAAAATATATACATTTTTAAGGCACATAATCTTATATAATAAAATTAATTTGATAAAATTTAAGGCCCAATGCTCAAAGTTTAAAATTTCCACCTTCAAATGTGTACAACCATTTTTTTCATTTGAATTCATTCATATTGTCCATGCAGCCTTCATTCAAATTATGAAACAAACTTCCAGTCAATGTAAAATACAGAAAAGATGATGAAGATTTCAAACAGGGACTTAAATTTACAACACTGACATCAAAATATTGTGAGTTATTTAAAACAACATTGACAAGAATGTTCAGTTCAACCGAGTTTTCTTGTCAGCAATTTTCAAGACAACCCTACCGTAATAGTTTTTAAATGTAGAATACATTCCAATCATATATTATTATAAAACTGAAATGTCCTTATTCTGATAACATTGTCATATATATGTGTATCTTTTTAAAATTTCCTTAGTCTTTCTGAAAAGCAGAAGGTACATGTACCATACTTTATAAATTTAAAGAAGATCAAGAGATATGTTATTTAAGTCAATTTTTATATCCATAGGTATAAATTCAAGAGGCTACCACATGAATGTAATAGAGATCTCACTTAATACTAATTTAGTTGTAATGTCAATTTTAAGTTAATATTGGTAGACTTAAAAATCTGTTAGACGTAGAATCCTCAAGAGATGCAGAGCATATTCTAATCATTGCATTGGGATTGAGAAACTTGTTCCTTACAACAACATATTTACTTTATCAGTAGTAACAAGCTCATACAGATATTTCATCTGGAATTTTAATCAACAAAATACTACTGAGCAACCTGTCTATAACTACATCGTCGGGACCAGAAAATAAATGTCGTTACACAGAAATGTTGCATTAGTGAGAGGCAACAATTTTCTCTCTGTATCCATTCGGGCCTTGGACCGGCATGCGGCTAAGTCGCTGACCAGGACTGGTGTGTTCACTTCACATGCCAACACAATACATACATCACGGCACAGCACACTTAATGTTGTGCTTAAATAAAAAGGCCACAACATGCGCTGCGCAACTCTGATTCTAGGTAACGATGAGAGAAAGGTCATTGACCTGAGATTCAGTCTAACGACCTTTAGGTGACCTCATGACCCGTTAACAACTGTCATGAAAAATATAAACTGCTTCAGCAAAAATTGAATGTATAAGTATTCGATATTTTAAGATGCAAACTCTGTCGATGCCGATAACAAACAGACAGAATTCATGCATTACAATTAGGTGTACATGTATTAAATTATTTTATACTAATCAATACCGATTGTGAAGGTATCATACAAAGTGTGGTCATTTACCATGTAGTGACATGTTCAAAGCACCAATGAATCAGAAGTTACGATCCAAGAGCCCAGAAAGACCAGAAATATCGTCTTCTTTCAATTTCATACTGCCGATTACTATCATATTGATGTCGTTATACAGAGTTTTTACTAGAATGGTGTCATTATAAAAACGAGGTTTTTATTACTAATGATATATTATATGAGGAAAAAAAAACGGGACCTGGGCGCCATGTAACAAAACAGAGAATGTCGTTACATCTGATGTCCTTATAGACAGGCTGCACTGTATATTAGTTAATCACTTTTCTTTCCCAGTAAATCTTAATAAAAAGGAAAGCATTTTTGACACTCAAATTCCATTATAATATACTTTTACCTGAAACTCTTTGGGTAAAACAGCACATCTCTTCATTGCAACCATTCTTTGACGAGCAGGATAGTATTCTTTCACGAGACATCTGCGTTTGTAATCACGATACATCCATTTGTTGAGAAAATGATGTTCAAATCTCTTCCCTCGGCTTGGCACCACTGTGTTGGTGATGGCATAAGAACTGGTGGGACTAGATGTAGATGGTGGCTGGACAATGGATGAAGTGGAAGTGAAACCTGTGAAACGTGTAAGCTGAAACGAAAAAAGAAGTAGAAACTCTAAGCTCATCATGGCTAAATGGGCTCATCTATAAATTTTCTCTTCAATATATTATATATATCTCTTGAGAATTTAGAATACTGCATTAACCCAAAGCTGACAGGGCCCAGAGGCCTGAAATATGTCTAGGCTGACAGAGCAAGGGACGTAACTCTTACATCAAGTATGACATGCACACATTCAAAATTCAATTTACACATGTTCCCTTGATCAAAATGAGCTGAAAAAAATTCACAAAGCAGATAAATAAATTCTCTTCCAGGGAAAATTATTATTAGAGGCATATATGTAAAATAAAATGGTTAAAAAAATTGTTAATGTTCGAAAAAAAAACATTTTTCACCAAAAACCATAAAAAAAGATGCAAGTAAGTCTCTAAAATGACTGAAAGCACCCTAAAAACAATACTTCTAAATCAGTTTATGAAATTTAGAAAAGCATCTTCCTTCACAAAGATGAACTGCACATTTTGAGCACCCATAAACAGTCTCGGGGGTGCGACCTTTGGGAGTCTTCTTTTTGTCAGCTGCACACTGAAAACAACGCTTTTTTCGGCCGTCAAGACGACTGCAAGTATGGGTCACATCTGCTGATGGAAGAGTTACTGCTGGGGTATCTGGTTGCCGGCGTATGGTACTAACAGAACTTCGTTGAAGCAGGCTTCTCATAACACTTAGACGGAAGGTAAGGTGCTTTTGGGCAACAGACCCACGTTTGGCATTTGGGAAAGCCGATTTCAGGAGAAGGAACGAATTGATCATTGCTGTCTGGACCAGAAACCAGAAGAGATACCTCCACCACCGTTTGCTGGCCCGACCAACTTGATATGAAGCCCGAAGTTGGTCAGCAAGATCCACCCCACCCATATTGGTGTTGTAGTCTGCGACAGAGGTCGGGATGGAGACATCTGCGATGCCGCCTTTTGTTTTCCGTTGCACGACAGTTTGCGTGGGATTTGAATTCGTTGATAAGAGGTTTACTTCCCTCTTGTCCACCCACTTTGTGGCCAGGATATTCCCTTTTTGTTTCATAATTAGTGTCCCTTTCTTGCCCTTGCTCTTATCAAGTGGCCAGCCCTGCCTGTTTTTTCGGATGGTGCCACAACAGTAAGTATTGTTTTCAAGAAGCGTTTCAGCTAGTTTGAGTGAGGAAAAAAAATTGTCAAAATAAAAAACATGATATTGATTCAAATAGTCACAGCCCATTGTCATAACCACATGATGGCCAAGCCCATTAGCCAGTTCAGAATCAGATTTCCCACAATAGACAGAAAAGTTTAGGAGGTAACCTGTTTTTGATTCTGCCGCACACCAAACTTTGATACCGTAGGGGTGAGGTTTACTAGGTATATACTGCTTGAAATGCAGTCTTCCATTGAATGCCACCATGGCCTCATCAATGGAAATGGCCCGGGAGGGCTTATAAAGTTCTTTGCTCCGACTCCTTATCATGTCCAGCAAGGGTCGGACCTTGAAAAGGGGGTCGTAGCCATCTGTTCCACGATGAATCTGATCCCGGTTGTCAACGATATGCAGATAGCGATTGATGGTTTCAAAACGCACCCGAGTCATAACTCCTGCCACAGCTTCAACCCGCAACATTTTGTCATTAGACCAGTACATTCTAAATTCTGGCATATCATGAATGCCAAACATAAGATTCACATAAATAAACTTTCTAATGTCATCACTCGTAACTGGCTTCCAGTTCTTATCGACCCGGCCCGCATGAGCTTGCCTTTGTTCTGCATATCTATTAGTCTCATTAGCTATTTGTTCATAAAAGGCAGGTTGAAAAAACAGCTCAAACACATCAATAGGTTCTGATTCTTCAGTTAGATCTACAACAGGACCAGAATATTGTGTAAATTCATGAACATAGACATCGTGAAGGTCCTCACTCCAACCCCGGTTAGCCCCATCACCGCTTGGTCCAGGCCTATTATCAGGACTAACAGGCCTCACTTCCCTATCATCGTCCTCATCTGGATCAACTAGATCTGTGGAATCAACATCTACATCTAGATCTATGTCAGATTCATCAGAAGAATCACTAAAATCGTCATTATTATCACTATCATCAGTATTATGAGGGGCACCGATCAACGATTCGATGAACTGAAATGCCATTGTCAACAGTAGAAATGATGCCACTTCAAAAAATTGTAGAAGAAAAACGAAGGAAGATAGCGACGATCGGTAAACGGCTACTTTCAGTTTCGTTTATCGAGCATGGGCGGAAATGAAGCAGTCGACCTAACAAAACTGTTTACCCCTTAATAAAGAGCTATACTAAAGTGACGTTCAGCGGTTCTATAGCGGGCGCAAACGGGCGCACCTGGCGGCGTCACCATGCATATTCAGCGGGCGCGAGCGGGCGCACCCGGATGCTTTGGGTTAATGGTCCATTCCTTGTTAACAGCCCGAGTTATTGAATGCACAGTATCCCGAAAAAAAAAGAAAAAAAAAACAGGAGCCAACTTTGGCAGTTAGATCTAATGGTACATTCCATGCAAATTGACACAAATATGTCAATCATGACAGTCAGCAAGTTAAATCACACCTCCTTCCTTTCTATTGGTTACTTTTCCAAAACAGTGACACCAGAATAGGTTGCTAGCTGCCAGGCAGGTGCAAAAAATAGAAAAGCCAAGGAACAAGGTATAAATTAACAATACATGTGTGTATATATAGATACATTTCTGCACAGCTATAGACTGGATACAATATGCAGTGTAGTATACAAGTAATTTTTATCAGTTTTGTCTCAGTCAGATTGTTACACTCCCCATTACATGAAACAGTTGCATGTTAAAATAATTAATTCAATCACTGTGAATAACAAATTTTCAGAACTTCCTTCAAATACATCTTTCATGGGACGTAACCAAAGATGTTTTGAGGGCTTGTTTTATATAAATATGGTTAATTCCCCTGACCTATTTAGAGGTGAATTTTGACTCGTATAATCTAAAGTTAAAATGGCAACTCTGTTTCAGGATGATATTTTTTCCCTTAAAAAATTACCTCCCAATTCCCCCCCCCCCTTCAGTTTTGCCAAAACAAAACTTGCAACGTTCCCAGACATCAAAATGGGCATTTCCACCTTAGAAACATGACAATTACACTAAAAGCAGTGCAGGTTTTTAACGAAACATTATTCAGAGTACAAATTTTATTAAAACAATTTCTACCAATAACACCCCATCCCCCCAGAAAAAACAACCTAGAAACCCAGGCAAAAACACAAATACACACTACAAAAAAGTCACTAAGTAACAGTGAGTACATGATGTAGTAGTAGTAGTAGTAATCTCTATTAAAGGTACTGCATTACCTAAGTCTGGATATTAAATATTACGAAATGTAAGAAATTATCTATAGAGTTACATGTAACATCTCTCTCACTTTGTCTCCCTCTGTCTGTTTTGACTATCTATCAATCTTTATAGTATGTATGTATTTCTGTGTGTGCACAGTATGTCTTTACTCTCTACAACAGTCCCATAAGGGCCCTATAAATCTACGTTACGAACTGCCGCACCAAACAGCAGCGTCAAACCGCCTGGCCTAGGCTACAGGAAAAAACAAATCTACGTTCCGAGCGGCCAGTCTAAACCGCCACGCCAAACCGCCTGACCCTCTGGCTGGCGCATCATCCACACCACACACCGGTTTCCCCAGATTTAAACAATGCTCATGAATTTTATAATGGCCAGTTGAAGTTACACCGACGTTTTGCTTACTAAGTCAATCAACTTTTGATAGATCTAGTATAAGTACAATGATAGGCCCTTTCATAGACCAGTATTGTGATTATACTTTTCAAAAGCCTTCACGGGATTGGTAAATTTCAATGAATTCAAGAATTGTCTCCTTTGACTATTGACAATGTAGCCATTCTGATGCAGATTCTGTTAAATCTTGGGAATGTATACAGAACCGTCCGACGGGAATGCAGTCCAGAAGTATACAAAACCAACCGGGAACATCTTTTGTGATTGAGGAAAGTTTTGGCCCGATATGCCGAAATATACAGAACCGTCTGGGGAAATATTTTGTGATTGGCAAGTTTCAGCAACATCTTGGCTCAGAGAACGATACAAATTTTTCCACTTAGATTATTGTTTTTGTTTGTTTGTTGCTGATGTTGTAGGGTTTCTTTTTTATTTATTACTGTTTTTGTTGTTGTTGTTTGGCTTTTTGGTTGGCTTGTTTGCTTTTGTTTTTGCTTTTCGGGGGTATTATTTGGTTTGTTTGTTTTTTTGTTGTTGTCTTGTCTTTGGTTTTGTTTTGTTTTGTTGTTTTCTTTGTGTGTGTGTGTGTGTGTGGGGGGAGGGGG
>JBCHJU010136076.1:0-10382 GCA_039654505.1 Plocamopherus imperialis | reverse complement strand
CTATCTATCTATCTATCTATCTATCTATCTATCTATCTATCTATCTATCTATCTATCTATCTTTCTATCCATCTTTCTATCTATCTATCTATCTATCTATCTATCTATATATCTATATATCTATCTGTCTGTCTGTCATTATCTCTAACTGAAAAATACTTGCCAATAAAAGCTTAAATAACAACTTTATGGACTGCAAGATGAAATCCACGTCTTTGTACATGGGAATTTATCCTAAATCGGGTTTTGATGGTAACAGCACGATTTTCATTCCGGAGCTGCTTAGTCTTTTTGTTGGTTGTCTATATCAACGAGAAGAGTAAACAGTGTAATCCGACATGCAATTTTATGTTTCATTGGAGCATGCATGGTACAAGTCGGATCATGAATTTAATTGATGACTGAATTTGTCAGCTATTTTGAAGACGAAGCCTTAGACTTATTATCTAGATCTATTGTGTCGAATCTACTTCATTGTAGCTATGTCCTCTTTGAAACTTCTCTGTTTTATTTGGTCCTCCCTTTTGCGGGGTTACGGATTAAGCTCGGTACGGCTAGATCAGACAGCCTTCCTTTCAGGCGCCACCCAAAACGTGAGTACCATCGCCATGCATTCACACCGTGATTTATTTCGTCTTCATCAACAAGGTATTGACAGTGATTTTCCTCTTCCTGATATCTTTCGTTTTCGTTTGATTTTTTTTAGTTTTGTTTTGTTTTTTTTTTTGTTTTTTTTATTTATTTAACATCGACGAGCTACTGGTAGGTAGATCTAGCTCCATTCTGATTGCCGCCTTGCCATGTCAGGACAGATCTCCAGGGAACCAGACCTCGACTTATCAAGGGCCAACTTCCGCTTTCCTCTATGTCTTCACAACGAAGTCTATTGTGATAGTTGATGGCACCTCTCGATCAAAGGCATGAGACTAATAATTTCACATCATTTTACTAGAGCGTTGTAGAAATAGGATTCAGAATGGTTTTTATTGTTTTATTTGTTTGTCATTTTTTTGTTTTTGGTTGTTGTTTTGTTTTTTTTTTTTTTTTTTTTTTTTTTTTTTTTTTTTTTTCCTTTTTTGCACGTGACTGGCTTGATTGTATGTGTATGTGTGTGTGTTTGTGTGCATGTGTGTTGTTCCAATGCTTTATGATAATAATGTGTCTGTTTCATTTCCATCGTCGGATTAGACTGTACTTTTGGTGCTTTGTTTAGATTTGGAAAGGAAATTAATTCACGCCTGTAGATGTAGGCTATAGAGAACATCGATGAAAGGCAATACATGTAACTTGCTACCTAGAATCATATCCTGATCGCCTTATACAGGCGCATGTAATATCCTGATGAAAGATATCACATTAGATCTTGAATAATTAATGGATGATACGATTTCATCCATCCATTTCTCTATCTACCGGAAATGGGAATTTCCAGCAAAACCTTTCAGTTAAACTTGTGTCCGCCATTTCTAAACAATAATTTAAGTCAACAAATGACATGTAATGATGGTGTTCCCACTCAAAGAGCATGTTGTAAAAGTTTTATGCAGACGGATTTCTCTGGCACTTTAAAATGTATAACATTCTCATTGGATATGGATTAACTTTCCGTCAAAACGAAGATCCATTCAAATTCAAAGTTCAGACGAACAATAGGCTTAGATCTTGTCTATTCTTTAATTTATAAACAATTAAGCGTTTTACAAACTCGTGTAATGGCCCCTACCCGACCAGGAGTACATATTCTTGATTCCTTTCACGACATCATCCGATTTTGGATCAGGCTGTACTGCTAACGTATGATTACCTTATGGAAATGGTTACAGAGATTACTAGTTTAGCGATTTGATCTCGCATTCGGACATTTTTCGTACGGATGCATTCCATGGACCATGGAAAGAAGCCCTTAGTCAGTTACAAAACGTTTCTGAGAAGAATTCTCGGCGTGTATTCCCTATACATTTGACTTTATAATATTGGGATATTATTAAAAGGTTTCCCCTGTATTATGTTTTTTATGTTTATGATTCCTGCAGGAATAATTGTAAAATATTCCGTCAAATGAACAAGGAATGATAATAAAATAGAATTGTACACTATTTTTGTTGAGCCGCTATAGTTTGTCGTCTGGTGGACAGTCACAGATGTGAACTTTCGTTTCAAATCGGACGGGTCGTCGTTAAATGCCAGCTTCTTGCCTCGGCAGACTGGAGCTCTAGACGCAAATTTCGTTTCGAGACACAATAGATATAATCTGTTTTAGATGTAGAGGCAAGTTTGGTTTCAAACCAAATACATGACAATGTAGCAGATCTAGACGCAAGTTCGTTCCTAACCAGACGGACAGTACGTCTATGTTACTACTTTTTTTTCTAAAGAGATTTGCAGTACGCCTGGACAGTACTTTAGTTCCTAGAGAGACCAGTAGTACATTCGGCCTCTACTTCTGATTCTATAGAGATTAATAGCACGCCTACGCCACTTCTAAATCTGCTCTAGGAAGATTTAGAGCACATCTAAATGCTACTTTCGTTTCGCCCTCCTCATTGCTCGACTTTGCTTACCGATATTCTTGTTTGTTTGGTTCCATCACTCATTTACCAGTAGGATTTGTAGTTCTTCCAGCCATATGACCCATTATGGTCCAATGCGTTTTGCGACATATCAGGTGTAACTTTTTAATATCCGGCCTTTCGTCCCTCATCATTTCACTTAGTTTACTCGGCCAGCTAGAAATTCGGCCATTCACTGCCATGTCGACGTACAAAGGGCAGTCACCTTTTGATGATTATTTCTTTTATTAAAAACTTTAAAATTATTAGACGGATCTAAATTGATGTAGATCTACTTTGTCCAATCTTATCCAGTATCCAATTGATCTAGATATCAATATATTTGCATTATCCACCCCTATCCTCTGGGTGTAAATCAAGTATCTAGAATCTATTTCTACTTTATCTGACACTATCTAGATCAACTTTGTCTAACCCTATCCGCTGTAGTTGGCTCTCGAACACAAATTGCAGGATAAAATAGGCATTAACCAGTTCATTTTTAACTTCAATAAAAGATCACATTCTAAAAGTATGTCATTATCTTGAGTTGCTATTTTGAATATTTAATCAACCTTGCTTTACCGCTATTACGAGATAATGACATTTTGTTTTGAAACTACTCTGTATATCAGAGAGAGAGAGACAGAGACAGAGAGAGACAGAGAGACATAGAAACAGAGAGAGATAGACAGACAGACAGACAGACAAACAGAACAGGCAAGAGAGAGAGAGAGAGCGTGCTGGTTGCGACTGTCTGTGCCAGTATAATAATATAATGTGTACTGCATTTGTATTATTCTGCATGTTATGTCTGTGCATTTATATGTGTATATTGAGAACGTCACTTCTGTAAAACAAATTTCCTTCGGGATAATAAAGTTTTCTTATCTTATCTTATCTTATAATAGTTTCCTTTAAAGCCTTATTTAAAAAAAAACCAAAAACCAAAACTTGAATAAATGTTTTTCATCAAGATGGCTTGGGACCAAGGACATTTCTGATATATTTTAAGTAATTTGAATCTTGAAAAGCTGCAAACATTTGATGCTATACTTTTAGTGGTTCCTTAATTTTGTATTCATGTAAAATAAATGGTAAATAAAAAATACCCCCCCCCCCCCCACCCCTCCTTTAGAAAAATTGTCCATAATTTTATATTTGCATAGCAGCTGGCAGAGCTTTGGCTTTTATAAGATAATTTTGTCCAATTTGATTGTTTGAATATAATCTGAAAAAGTTTAAAAATGAACATGAAATATGCAATGAAATAATCATATAAATAGGATTAAGTTCTCTCTTTTTTCACCCAAGCATCAGGTAGTCATCAGCATCTCACCCCAAACAGTGAAGAAAGTGACATTAATATCAAAAAATTCTGAATTGATTAGACAAAGGCACAAAGTTATAAGTTATAGGTTTTAATTACAAGACAAGCTATTATATGCAAAAATCTAAATTGGATACTATCATTTTATCATACTTTTCTTTACTTTTGAAATAATCCCAGAATGGAGGACATGATGAAAATCTCATTTATAAAAACTTATTATTCAAATATTTGCGAAATTGATTTAGTCATGTCATTGCATTGTTTTCATGTCAAATTACTGAAAATTATCCTTGAAAGCTTAATTTAAAACATTACATTTAATATTACTTCTTAATTAATTTATTTTTAAGCAGTGAGAGGTCATCAGAAGAGGAGGCCTTGAGAAAGGAAATTGAAGTTTTGAAAAAACAACTAGATACATCAAAAGGCAACCAAAAAATCCAAAATAAAATAATGGAAAATCTGAGAGAGGTAGGTTTTTGAAATGTACATTTTACTACTTACTCAATGCTCATCTCAACTTTTAGCTCAGGAAAAGATTTTTATTTGTGTCAAACACAAAAAAGAGGAAGAAATACCCTAATATTACTACATACTGCTTATTTTCAATACATATCCACAATTCACTTAAGTTTTTATTTTTAACTCTTCATTTATTGTTAATGCATATATTCTTTAGATGTGACTGAGATCAAAGTATCTATTAGAAAAAAATATCTAGTTTGATTGAAAAGAAATATCACTTTCCATTTACACCACCTGAATTTTACTTCACTGCTTCCAGTTAACAGCAGTAGTTAGCATCTGAAAAAGATCTCATATTGTGTGCTTTTTTCAAATGCATTAAAATGACCCCTATTTACTCATTTCCAAAATACTGTTGCCTGAAATTCCCATTTTCACCCATTACAGAATCTTTTAATTTTATCCAAAAAATGAAAATATACGGTTGTCTGAAATTCCTATTTCCCCCCATTACAGCACCTTTTAATTTGTTTGAAAGTTTACCCTATCTCATTTAAAAATCCCAATTTTTAATACTTCACTTATTTACATTATTCAAATAAAATAGAACAAGGGGCAAATACAAAATGATATCAATTTGTTTTTCACAGTATGTCACTAATTTCACCTGCTTGTGTCCCATATTGCCCCACTTCAAAGTATAGATTCTAGTTTTGATTTGAAGCAGTAAAACTAATGTGTAGAGAACCATTGCATCTTTGCAATAAAATTATCTTTCTCAGAGGAATGGAATGCATTGATAAATATGCACCTTGTTTCATTACCTTTACACTTCATTTGCATTTATATACTTTCTTGTAGGATTTGCATATGGAAAGAGCTAAGAAACCCAGACAAATTCAGGTTCCTGCAATACCATGATTTCATGCTATGATTAAATATCTTAACGTCCACATATTGTTCAAGCTACTGCACATAACCCTTAACATGGTTTATCAGTCATATGAAACTAATAAGTTACACAATGTTTGAAATTATTTGCTCACTTTTTATATAACTCAACTATGGTTTTGTGAATTCGGTAAAATAATAACATGGATAATGGGATGAAGTGATTTCAGTCTTTTGTCTATGAAAAATAAAAGCTAGTATTACTCTTACTCAAAAAATGATAAAATATTGTTGATGTTCTTCTATAAAAGTATAACTGCAAATTTTCAAATTCTCACTTTTTCATAACAAAGTTTACTTTGATGGGAATAAATGAAAACCGAAAAATTTGTAATTATATGTTTATAGAATGACACCGATTATAAATCAATCTTACATGTGATCTGGTTTCTTCAAAAGGGAGTAAAATTTGCTCAGACTATGTAGAAATGAAGCAAAGTTAGCGTGACTTAAGTGCATTTCAGAAATTTTACAATTTGTTGTCATCAGAATCATATTTTTAAGAAATTTTATATATTTATGAGGTGCAACAATGAAGTGTTGCAAAATCCCTCTTCATATCATTGCCTTTTTCTTAAAACTAGAGTTTTGAACTGTACTGTATTAGATGCAATGTATTAGCTACTGAAATCAACATCGTACGAAATTAATCACCAAATCCTAGGATCACTCATGCTGTATATAAATATTGCATTTATACAGCGATTTCCGCTGAAGCCTCAAACCGCTTTACAATACATTATATATAATGTATAACCCAAAATCTGAAAACATTGTAGTGACTTATACTTCCTTTTGAAGAATCAGGTCATGAATGAGAAGCAGGAAATGTTTTTAAGATGCCATTTCAGATTTTGTTTTTATCTAGATGTGGTCATTTAATCAATAAAATGCAAAAACCACTTCTTATGGTGATGAATGAAAGAGGCTTTTGCCACCTTAAAAGGATGTTAAAGTGATTCCTCACTGATGCACAAAGGAGAGTATTTTGTGTATTTGACAGGACATTTGGTTGTGTGTTGTTTCTAACCCATTTTCACAAAGTTTAAACTAGGCAAATTTTAGGTTGAAAGAGATCTTTACTCAGACTTATTCATTCCTGTGGTGATAATGTTTTAAAATTCTTAATCATCGTATAAAAGTTAGGAGTCTTCTATACAGAAATCTAAGGAAGTTTACTCAATAAAACATTTAAATGCACAAAAAATAATTACACACAAAATGAAAATGATCAGGATTTACAAAAAGCTGTAGGTTTACCCTAGAGAAAGAGTTTGAAAAATAAACTTCAATGAAAATGCTAGCTCATAATGAGGATATTTAACTATCTCTTATCATTTTCTGAATATGGTTGATGATATATTGATATTTTTCTTTCTGATTTTCTCATTATGGGATGAAGTGAAATAGATTTGCTCTATGCAAATATTGAAAGGATTGAAACTTTTATTCGAAAATTTAAGATGTTTATTCTCTTTCTATTGAATTTTGCCTTTGATCAGGAACACTTAATACATTTATCTAGATGGACATTTTGAACTTCAAATTGTATACAAAACAAGTGAATGGTTTTCAAAAAGGTTTTTTTCAGTTCCATTTTATCATCTCTTTCTAACATTTATATATGTACTAATTATTATTATTTTTATTGTCTGTTTATTTTTTCATGGAAAATTTACAACTCATGTTTTACGTATTGCCCATCCTATCCACATGCTTACCATGATAAAGAATATGTTATATATTTTCATTCTCTTTTCATTTTTCCCTTGAGATGCTCCTTGTGAAGAAATAAATCTGACACAAATGAAATTTAAGATATGATTGAATAGGCTAGTCCATTACTATCTCCTCACCCTGGTTTTTCCCCCTTTGATTTAAAGTCAAAACTGTGTGTAATAATACTATTGTTTTAATAAAGAAGTTTTTTCCCCTCCTTTTTCAGATGCTATTCAATATGTAAAATAATTATCAGGAAATTATAAACACTAAATACTATTATTCCTCTTTTTGCTTGAAACCATAAGTGAGCATTGACCATGACGAAATGTTAATAGAAAAATATGCCAGACTCTAATGGTAATCTCTTTGTTATTATTTTTTCAACCTATACACTTTCTCAAATACAGGAAAGTCTAGAGGATGTTGGAGCTGAACTCCACCAAATGCGAGGAGAACTTCAACAGCTGATGAAGGAAATTCAAAGCAAGGAGCAGACAATTGAAAACCTTGAATTAGAACTCAGAGAAAACAAAAAGGGATATGAGCTCAAGTAAGAACCACATAAGGAATCATTTTAATAGTTAGTCATTACCATAGATGTAGTCTATATAATAGTCATTTGATGCTGTGACAGTTGTCACAATCTAACATTCCTTTTTTTCGTCCTTTATTTTCCGGTTATGAGTTTGTACAATTGTTTTCCCTTTTAAGTTGTATTATTGTCTTGCAACTGTTATTAGCGATTTCATGCAATATTATTTCTTACTTTGTAAACAATTCTATGCTGACATTGCTAACTTAAAAGAAAAATATATAAAATATAAAAATGCACTCCTCAAAAGGAAGATACATATAGAGCTCCTGCAATAATTTTTTTTTTAAGTTATCATGTTCCCTTTTTATAAAACTTATATACACACTTAGAGTTGATATTTTAATGGGGGCTTCACAATGGGGATAAACCTTATTAAAAAGATCACGTCTGAACTGTATCATTCAATATCTGTAAAATGAAAAAACAAAACAACAGAGCAAACTCTTCTTATGTTCTTCATACCTTTCCTTTGTTAACTTATTTATAGGAAGCAAGAAGTTGAAGAGTGTCGCAGAGCAATGGAGACCATGCAGTCTGAAAATGAAGAGCTACGCCAAAATGTGCGAGACATTAGAGACTTATTAGCTGCTGATTTGGAACAAGAAAAGGAAGAGCAAAGCCTGTTAGTGGTTACTTTTTTTTTTCCTCTATAAAAGATAATGTTGATCTGCATTGTAAAATTATTTTTATGCTGGATAATTTGATTTTCCTTTCTTATAATTTCTTCTTCATATGATCCAGTGTATGACACAAGAAGGCATAAATTTTATATTTTCCTTTTTTTTTGATCATTTCTGTATGTAAATATGAAGTCTGTCATATGTCTGTCTGTCATTACAGTATGAAAGAATAAATTATAAATATTAAGTGATCCTATTGGCTGTACAAACATGATCTTATATCTGTACATGTATTTATCATTGAGTCATTTCTGTAACAAAAAGAAATCTGTGATTGAAAGAAGAAGACATCTTATTGTCAATAGTAAATGTGTTACAATTTTTTCATACTGTATTCTCCTCCAGAAAACGTTCCAAATCTGCAAGTAAGTGTATTTTTTGCATTTTATAAAAACTAAATAAAATAAGCAATGTTTATCACTCTTCCTTGTGCCACTGTTCATTAACTTAACATTGCATGGCTTTTATCTTTTGTTTTTTCTGTGAATGATGCAAATTATTACTGTTGGGTAATACTGCCAATGATTAATGAGGCCTAAATGTTTTGTATTAAATTTTATCTCTAATAATGCTTAATATCTCTTTATCTCTAGAATCATTACAAGAGGAATTAGCTGAGGCAGTCAAAGCTAAACAGGTTAGTGCAATCCCTTTATGTCAATGTTCCCTAAAGATCATATGGAATTAATGCTCCTTTGTGAAAGATTTATATATACATATACATTTTAAAGGTTTATTTTTAAATAATCTCAAAGCTGTTTTTCATTGTAATACAAATTCAATTGGCAGTCATTTTCAATTTTATTTCATATGATTGTAGGAAGGCTCCTATGGCAAAAACAGAACCCCCAACGCCTTTCTTAGCAAGTCGCTCAATGAACTTCTACTTCGGCCAGCAAGTGCTCCACCTATGGCATCGGAGTCAGGTAAAAAACTGCAAAAAGGTCAATATGGAGCAGTATTTATTAACTGTAAGTAATCTCTTTATATAGTCTAAGACAAAGCTCCTGCTACCATGCTGCTTCCAGTCTTTAGAGGCTATTTTAAGAGCCCTACCCTCATTGCTGATGCTTAACTTTGTGATTCAATCATTATCAGGTGCTCTAAAGACATTCTCCAATATGAGGAATTAATCAAAGCAAAAACAAAATTTGGGTGAAGAACACTGGAAATTGCAATGTTGAATTTCTTTTTCATAACATGATTACATCTGATGAAGGTTTGTCTTAGTTTATTTTATTTTTTCCTTTACTTTTCATCCTTGATAAAGTATAAGTAAAGTAAAAGAACTAATTAAATTTACTGAAAAATGAATCAAAACTTTGAAAAACATTTCAGGTTAAGAAATAATTGTTTTGTTTTATGCTTCTTAAGTATCATTCTCATTCAATGCTTTTAATTATAATAATCTATATTGGATGGAAAAAGTTTACATCTTATTATAAAGAAGGTAATTGATAAGTCACCCACTTCACCTTTCCCCTGATGCCTATTTACTTGCAAACTCCTAGAAGATCTGGGTAGGGCTTTTAAAATAAATGTATTTATGTAGTAGTTATCAGATGTATGAATGCAGTGCTCCTAAGTAATCTCTCTACTTATTAGGGAAAATCCCTCTTAAGGTTAAAAGAAAACCAATAGTTTCAAATGGGGATCCCATTTCCTTTTCAATGACCTGACACTTGTGTGATTCAAGTGCAATGTTGAAAGTTCACCCTGTCGAATAAATTACATGTGCCAATTCTAAGTGTAATGTCAATTGAGCAAAAATTTTATCTAAGTAACACATTCTAGATGTAATCTAAATGTACAGATTTCAGAATGAGATTAATAGTCTAGATTTTTTCCCAAATTCATCCTTATTCAAGATCTACTTCAAGTCTCAATATCATGTTTTCATGTATCAGCATTTAAACTGAAATCTAAGATAAGATCTAAGGGTTTATGATCCAATGTCTTGCAATCTTAACCGCTTTTCTGCGTTTCTGCCGCTCGCCAGCGATTTCCGACCGTTGGCATACTTTCGCTACCTGCGGGAATGCCCCAGTGGGCTAGCCAAGCCACCGACCGCTGCCTGCGACGTTGCC
>JBCHJU010135965.1:0-10383 GCA_039654505.1 Plocamopherus imperialis | reverse complement strand
CTCCCTCTCTCTCTCTCTCTCTCTCCTCTTTTTTTAAGTCAATTTGGTGCTCATTTTGAGCTCCCGACTGAATTTTTTTGCGCATCACTGCAGATCTACTCAGTCACTTAAAAATTACAAAAACGATTTTTCAGAAAATATCATTCATAAGAGCAGGGTTCTTTGAAAAAAGAACAAATAACATGACTTTATCAAATCAAAATTAGATCTTTGAGATGAAATTTATTACAATGACCCCTCCTCTTTGCAAGCGAAATTTAGCTGAAAATAGCCAGGACTTTGCTTTTTGCATCAACTGGAATGTTCGATCAGATCGTCAATGTGTTGCCAATTCAAAATTTTTTTGAATGCTTTCATAGCACAAGATCAGAACAAAATCATTACAGATGCCCATGCTTGAAATATTGTATTCAATCCACGCATTGCTCTCACAACTAAAGACAGTCTCCCATTCACACACACTCAGGAGAAGACAGTTCTCAATAAAAACCAACATATGTCATGACAATAAACAAGACACAAAGTCAAACATTGTCGAAATTTGGGATTTATCTTCCACAATCAGATTTTACTCATGCTCAACTCTAGGTCTAGAGTTAAACACTACAATGGTTTACAATTTGCAGTTGCACAAGCTTCCAGTGCCGCTATGTTAAACAACAAGAACAACATTGTTCCAAAGTCAACAAAGCAATTGGCTTAAATTTTTCATCCAGCGACGTCAAGGTTATTCAACTATATCTTTCTTTATTTCTTTCTCCTCCACTCTTTTGTAAAGTGACAAATGCAAGATCATGTTGATGGCCGGCAGATCATATGCTTGAATGGCTGTGTATGCAAAGATTTTTAGATCCGACGACCACCGATACAACCTCTTTTTGGTTTATTATGATTATGGTAATTATCATTTATTCTATTTCACACGAGATATTCTTTAGTCCAAATGACCCATTGGGACATCACTCTTTCCCACCCCTTTGTATTGCCTGCCAGTCGAAGGATTCTTCCGTCTAAATTCTTTCAGTTTCTTTTTCTGTTGGCCCTTCCTTCTCCCTCCTCGTACAGTTATCTTTTGCAAGTCCTGTTGATCTCGCTAGGAGTCCATACATATCCTGTTTGTCACACTCTGATCCTGTGAATATATTTCAACAAAGGGATTAAACACAAAACAAAGGTGTATGGAAAGTTTACGTCTTAAAATTTAAGAAAGCAGTCGAGTCTGCAACATCTGATAACCTTGCTAGCTGAGTGTTATAAAATGAATTTTAATTGTACAAAAACTAAAACAAAAACTATACCATTTTGAGTACCTGTTTGAATCGTTGACAAGAATATTTCATTCAAATGAGTTTATCGGCTACTTTGAAGACATAGACTTAGACTAAACTGTAAGCAATAATTATCATTGTTGTTCGACTGAACCAGTTTTTCAGCTCATCAGTACTCGTTACTCTGCGGGGCAAACCATTCCCTGTCATTCACGTCCTCAGGCCGCAGAAAGGGGAACAGCTTATAGATCTAGTTCCAGAGGGCAGCGTCGAAAAGCAATCAGTGAGCAATCGCAAACTAGTTTCCTGCTGCCTTGCAGATGAGTCTTGGCTGGCCAAGAGCTAAGGGAGACAACCTTGAGAGCAATTGTCAATCTGCTGCTAATTTACTGGACTCAATTATATCTTAGTGGATTCGAGTTGGTCTTATTGTACTCAAGTAAAATTCTCTTGGTTCAAGTACAGTAATTTGAGTAAGTAAAACTTAAATAAAATTTCAAATCTTGGTACAAGGATTTGTCATTTTGTTATGTTCCAAAACAGACACTCAGCGTGGATGAAAGATTTATGAGACAAGACGCCAGGAAACCTCCCACATACCCCAATATTCATGCTTCTTTGAAAACACAAACAAAAAAATAAACATACCTTTGAAATATATAGACCAAACACGGATTGCATACTTATACATTGAAATCAAAGCCAATATTGACACATTCCGTTTTACCAATGTTTTCATTTTGTTCAGCATTTTTTTTCAATATTTGCTACTAGTAAAACTTTAGATGCTGGAAACAAAACACTTGCAATGCATTCATGGGAGACATGGACTTTAACAAACACAATTAAAAAGAAGATCGAGCCAACAGAAGTGTGGTTCTTACGTCGAACTTTAAAAATACCTGGAAAGACAGAAAGACAAAAGAATATCTACTTGAAATGGCAGAATGTACTCCTTCAAGACTAAACAAAATAAAAAAGCAAAATTCATGGGCCATGTCATGAGAACAGATGGCCTGGGAAATTTAGATCTGGTAGCAACAGGAAAGATTGAAGGCAAAAGAGGACGTGGACGTCACTTCAAAAAAGGATGATTGGTTGGTTGGTTATCCTCTGTCGTGTGCAGTGACACATAAGGCTAACACATGGGAACGCCAAAGATCCCTATCTTCTGCTTTCTTTCTGACCTCTCCCCATGTCCACCGTTGTTGTCTAATTTCTTTCTCAACTGTTCTCCTCCACGTTTCCATCGGGTGGCGTTTTTTCCTTTGCCCTTGGGGTGTCCATCTTAATGCAGTCTTTGGGAGCGCTGATGGTTGCATCCTGCAGACATGCCCTAGCCATTTCCACCTGCGTTTCTTTATTGTTGTGGCCAGTGGCTCCATGCATGCCTTTTTAAGCAGGTCCTGGTTTGAGATCTTTTTGGCCAAAATATTTTGAAATTTTTCTTGTTTTGGAAAATGTCGAGCTTGTGACAGATACCTTCTGTAGCTGTCCAAGATTCAGCACCATACAGAAGAACCGCGAAAACGTTGCTTTTAAAAATTTTTACTCAAAGACGAAGGGGAAAAACTGAAAACAACAGTCGAAATTTTAATGAAAGACTGGAAACCTTCTTGGGATGGTGTGCAGAGTATGGCCAAAGAAAGGGAGAGGCGGAGAGATTCCGTTTGCTGCCCTACATACCACCCGGCATAAAGGGCGGTAAGCAAGTACGCACATGCACGTACGTACACTTTGTCCATAAATTGAGGATGGTAGATACAGTTGGAATAAATAGTGTTGGGTACAATTGATCTCACCCTAAAGCTCAAATCATTAGAAGACCTTGAAAACTTAATAAGACCCATCGCCCAAAACCGCACACAGTGGAGAAGAATGACGAGGAAGATCATTGACATTGCTGACGAGTCCTTCTCCGATGAACAAGCAAATAAGTCAGTAAGTCAATCACAGGTTGAAAGTCTAGGTGCCACACACCAGGCATATTATGATGAAGTTTATAATATGAAAATTAAACAGAAATTATAATAATAACAACCACAACAACGACGACAACACAACTGCTACCACCACCACCACCACCGCCACCACCACCACCAACAACAACAATATGATAATAATGATAATGCTACTACAACTACTATTACTACTACTACTACTACTACTACTACTACTACTACTACTACTACTACTACTACTACTAGCACAATGAAAAATATCTGACACATTAGATCTAGACTAGATTAAATTAGCCCCATAGAAAATAATTACAAACACAGAGGGAAGAATTTTTTACAGAAAAGTAAGAAAGAAAAATTTGGATCCACTGAGACTTGAACCCGGGACAGTGGCACCGAATCGCCTCGCCCAAGAACATAAGAGCATTCTTACTGACCAAGCCAATGTACTCCTTAAAGTATGCTGCTGCTACATGTACTTGTATTTACCAAATTACATGTATTCTGTTATGGCTAGCACTAGCCCCATGTACATAAAGTGACAAATTTAATCTGGGACTGTCCGCTTCATTCTTCTATGGAGACCGGGATAAGCTCCGATAGGCTGAAAAGGACCATAGAAACGTGGACACAAGATTTGGTTCTGAAAACATAGGATGTCAAGCAAAAACAGGCCTAGAGCAAAAATGAAACGATGAGAATAATAACAAATAATACCAACTCTATTTAATTATTACAAAATATGGAATAATCATAAATAATACCAACTCTATTTAATGATTGCGAAATATGGAGTTCATTTATCAACAAGAAAAGACAATTACGACATAACCATATTTAACAACAAATACTTGAGAAGAATTTTATATTTTAAATGGCAAGATAAGTGAGGAAAGTAAAGAAATTGAAAACTTTAGGAAGGAAATAACTGAGTGAATAAGCAAAATACACGTGTACAGAAAATAGAAGGTCATTAGCCATATCTTAAGACGATACCAATGGAATGATTGTAACGTAACACACCTTTAACCCAGACACCGAGGTAAACAAAAAAAAAAAAAAAAAAAAAGGACGGCCAAAAACAACGTGTCGTAGAACAGTGGGCAGGGAAGAGCCAAAGCCGGATGGGAATCGTGGGGGAGGAGGCTAGAAAAGCAGCGACCAACAGAGAGTAGACTGTAGTAGTTTGCATGTTGTCGTTGTTTTTTTTTTTTCGTTGTTGTTTTTTTTTGTTTTGTTTTGTTTTTTGCTTAAATGGTGTTTGTTTACTGTCTGGGTGTAATAGTTCTTAAAAATGTATATGTATAGTAGTTGTTGTTCCTTGTTTGTTTCTGTTTTGCTCTGTTTCATTTCATTTTGTTTTAGTTTTTGTTTTGTTTTTGGTCAAGAGTATTTTCCGGCCACCAAGCCACTATATATATGCGGGAGCACGATTCACTCATTGACAATAATATGCTCATATGTAGGGATGAACATGTTTGGTATATGGGGAAATTAGTCAGAGAGTTAAATCATACTCATGCCGATACATTGTATATCAGCCTTAAGTAGTTGTAGA
The DNA here is from genome assembly GCA_039654505.1 of Plocamopherus imperialis. Lineage (NCBI taxonomy): Eukaryota > Metazoa > Mollusca > Gastropoda > Nudibranchia > Polyceridae > Plocamopherus > Plocamopherus imperialis. The sequence continues at coordinate 5,596 of JBCHJU010135965.1, read as the reverse complement.
GTTAAGCATTGCATGAATCAAATTACTCACCTTCCCACAAGGAGGACAAAAATTAATCCAAATTAAAAAGAAGTGCACATTTACTATCGGTATCTCGTATTAATAATCAGTTTACCTTTCACATCATCCTAGCATTTGTCAGACGTGCCATATTTTTTAAAACTTCTTCCAACTGACATGCCCTTCTTAGACTAACGCTTATTATTAGTTTATTAGGGACGGAACCAACTTGTGAGTGTACGTCTAAGCACACATTTCACATGAACGTGAACAAGGCTGCACTGCTAGAAGATCCACAAATGAAAGTGTCCGGGCCGGTCTTGGACTTGCAACGACCAATGCCACTACCGCCCTAAGATCACGGGACCACTGCGTGGAACCTTTTGTGTGGAACTCTCTTGTGTAAACATAACTCCACTCGACTGGACTTAATCTAATTGGCACCTCCCATGTCAACCCCTCCACTCAAAGCCAGAGTTATTTTCCCCCATGAATTTTTAACTCTGTGTGTGCCACAGCTGATATTTTGTCGGCATGGCGAGCACGATTTAACTCTTTGAATACAAGTTGCCCATTTGTCCGGTTGAGCACGAACATTCGTGCTCATTCCGGTATTTAGGCAAATTGTAATCAAAGAGTTAAATCGTGCCTATGCCCATGATTGGGCTCATGGTACACAAAGAGTTAAATTGCTCTCATGCCGATATCACACACACACGCACACACACACACACATGCACACACACACACACACACACACGCACCCTACGGCACTTGCACTGTTCAAATAGATTTCACATGGGGATACAATTTTGCGAAATTAGTAGCGGTATAAGAACATAGTACCTACTAAAAATCAAGTTTGTTTTCTTCAATAGACACGTATCATAATAATCCAGAACAAGTGTGAAAGCTATAGTGCTCATTCAGATGCATGGACAAAATGTAATCAAAGAGTTAAATCGTGCTTTTTTATGACATTAAAGCACCAGGGTGTTCCTTGCCCACCCTGCCCGTGTTCCTTACTCACGCTGCCCATTATTACGAGCCGCCACTGAATGTGAAGGGTTGTCATGAAGGGAATGCATACAGATCAGTCCAACGGGAATGAAATACCGAGGTATACAGAACCGACCAGGGAAATCTTTTGTGATTGGGGAAAGTTTTAACCGACCAACTGGAATGAACTTCCGAAGTGTACAAAACCGGCCGGGGAAATATTTATGATTGGGAAAGTTCCAGCGACTATTGGCTCAGAGAAACAAATAAGCCCTAACATTGTTCTCTGTTTCAACTTCGTGTTTTTCTGTTGTTGATTTGTGTGTTTGTGTGTGTTTGTTTTGTTGTTTTTTTTAATGTTTTTGTTTGTTTTGTGTTTTTGTTTGTTTGTTGTTGTTTTTTTCGGTTTGTTTTTGTTTTGTTTTGTTTTTTGTTTATTTTTTTGTTTTGTTTTGTTGTTTTTTTGGTTAAAAACACAACTTTAACAACAAAACCAACCCCATCCCCCCAAAAACGACAACAAACAAACAAAAAAGAAACACAACAAAACAAAACAAAAACAAACAAACAAACAAACACATACAAAAAAGACACCCCCCCAAAAAAACAAAACAAAACCAAACCGCTCCCTCCAAAAAACAACAACAAACAAACAAAAATAAACAAAACAAACAAAACAACATCAACGAACAAAATAAAAACAACAAATAAACAAAAAACCCGACTAAAACACAAAAAATAAAAATAAACAAAATATATTAAAAAACAAAACAAAACAAAAACCAAGGAAAACAACAACAAAAACAAACAAACAAATAAACACCATATTGAAAAAGAGAGCATCGTTAATTATTTTTTTCTCTGAGCCAAGAGGTCGCTGAAACTTACTCGATCACAAAAGATTCCCCCGGTCGGTTCTGTATACTCAGGGATTCATTCCCGTTGGACGGTTCTGTATAATAATTAACCACTACTGGGAAGGGGCCGGTGTGTCGGACAAGGACAGTTAATTTTAAACCCTTTAATAATAACACTAGCGTTGACAAAATATATGCCCGCCGTCTTAGATCAATAATTGGACCACGTGCCGTGACTCACTTATTATATTTTGGACCGTATTTCTCTCAAGTTTGGTGATCGGGCATGGTTGTTGCCGCTGTTTTTTCAATAAGATTAAACAATTGAAAGAAATAAAGTGTATAGTTGTATATTTAAAGAAACAAACGATACTAGACAATGAATCGCTGTATTTCAATCGACACGGAGAAAAGAGAACGTGTAGAATATTATTGTATTTTGGCCAATCCGCTCGCAACTGCAATATAATATACATGTATGTATAGTGACAGTGCAAGTGGCAATGGTAACTCGTAATGATAGGCAAGGTGGGCAAGAAACACAGAAGTGTTTTAATGTCAGTCTGGAATTACGTTCTATGTTGTTATTCTTCAAGAGCGTAGATGACATTTTTTAAAGCTACGACTGATAGTTGAAATCCTCACTTTTCATTCAGACTTCGTGGCAGTAAAGTCAAGGACGTTCAATGGCCAAAATGCATGTAATGTTATTGTACGAGACTTCATTCCCAACCAATCTCCAATGTCTTGGCATTAGCACGAAGTAATTCTTTGACTACACTTTGCCCAAAGATCTATATCGGGATGTGCACAAACGACACATGGGACGAATTGTAGTCAAAAGACTGAATCATACTCATGCCATATAGATGAATCGTAGACTGAGAGTTGAATCGTACTCATGCCGATATAGATGACTTGTAGACCAAGAGTTGAATCGTGCTCATGTTGAGGTGTCGGCTTTAAGTAGTCAAAGAGTTGAGAAGGAAGTGAGGTCGTGATGGACCAGGTCAGATTAAGGAGCAAATCCCTTTTGGCCTTTTGGAGTAGTTTGACTTTCAGGCCAAAACAACTAACCCCTTTTGGAGTAGTTTGACTTTCAGGCCAAAACAACTAACCCAAATAAAAACGGGGAAAGGGAAAACAAGTAGTGAGTCTCCAACGTCTAAAAGACATCAAATATTTTAGTTCACCGTGAAAATTCACGGATTCTCGTCTTTACTTTAATGTGTGTGTGTGTGGGGGGGGGTGGGTGGGTGGGGGGAGGTTTATTTTAAACGGTTTTCCATTCCATCCTCCCTCGATACAAGTAGATCGACAGGGTCTAAATAAGTCTATAAAGGAAGCATTCCACAATAAATGTTTGGTAAGCGAATCAAACGTAAAGAAGCCTTTAAAGGCTCAATTCCATTCATATACTTGGCACAGGAATCCTATCTTTCCTTGTGACACACTCAGGTACTGTACATATGCACAGAAATTGGAAGACAATGTTATTGTGACAGCTTACCTCCTCCCCCACCTCATTCGATCTCTAAATGAACAATGCGGTGACCGCTCCAAAAATAACATAATGTCAGTAATCACCCACTCAGTTTATTTTGTAGCACAAAAGATCCTATCTACACCTTGAATCTATTTACTGGATGTGTAAAGGATCTTTTTATTGCATGTTCGTTGAATAGCCTAGTGTTGCAATACTTATCTTTACCCACAACTTTCCCTGAGGTTTTCCTGGAGATCAAGGTCTAATCTACCCAGCATACAGGTTTTCCTTCCCTACCACTGTTTACCTGTCGCCAAACGACTCATGGAACCCTCAGGCTTAGGAGCATTGAAATTAGTGGCGGTTGGTAGTAATGAGCAGAGTGGCCAAGGAACACCCTAGCACGATTTAACTCTTTGACTGCAATTTGCTCATTTATTGGCAAACTATAGTCAGAAAGTTAAATCGTGTTCATGATGATATATCGGATTATGATGCGCAAAGAGTTAACATATTGCATACCCAAGTAAATGGCGCACGAACCGCCACTGATTGAAATGCCGTGTCCACAACAACAGTGAACGCTCTCATAATATTTAGAATTGTAGGCTCATGTAATGGGTAGACCATGTCTCAATGTTATCCGTGTACCAAGCAAACACAGGAATCTTGGCCACTGTTCAAAGTCAAACGCTTCCCTCTTTTCCCGTCGTTACCGGATAACGAACGACTTCCGTCAAGTCGCCATGTGTGAAATTTACCTACGAGTAATCTATAGAGCGGACCGGTTCCTTTACGGTAGTGCAAGGATCTATGCGAAATCCGTTGAGCCCGGTTATCGTGAAATCTATTGACCATGATCTGTAGGCCGTGGTTGTATAATGATGCACCCCCAATGGCCACGAGCGTGTCGTATACATAGGCTACATGACTACATGTCGTTTTTTGGTATGTGCATTTCCTTTCCAGTTTGTTATACGGTACTAAATAGTGTTGTATGTTCTATGCTATGATCCTGGTTTAATGTGTCGTCTAGGTATCTTATTTGTACATGCATTTCCTTTTCAGTTTATTATTCTTAATGTGGGGCGTAGGGGCTTTGCAGTAGAGCGTTGGGTTACGGACCGAGAGGTCACTGGTTCAAACCATCGTATGGACATGTGTTTTTTCCTTAAGCAAGACAATTTACCCCTGTTGCTTCACTCGACCCAGGTGAAAATAGGTACAGCTTCGGCTGGGAAAGTATTCTGCAATAGACTAGCATCCTATTGAGAAAGTGATAGATCTAATCTGTCACTGTCCGCTTCATGCTACAGAAACCGGGGTAAGCTCCGGCCCTATAAGCCGAAAGGCTTGAAAGGACTACTTTTCTTTCTTTTTTCTTTTTTTTTTTTCATTTTGCTTTTTTTTATGAGAGCAAAATATACAGGGTATTTTTCTGATAATAATCTTTCTATAACTTGTTCATTTTATATGTAGAACCTACATGTATTTATGGAGAAACTTACGTTCTTTTAATGAAATCAATCGAATACATGAACCAAGACCAGTCTAGACAGTCCAATAAAAGACATACACTGAGTGTAGATTCTATTGACAGAGACCTGTGTGATATGATATTTCTGTAGGATTGATATCAGAATTTTATTTTAATTGATTGATTTCTATTGGATATAATATACATATATTATGTGTTTGTTCAAATTATGTAAGCTTATATATATATATTTATAGAAGAGGATTCCGACACTATTATATAATCATGTATATTTATTGCTCATATTGTTCAGGCACTTAATAAAGGTTTTACCTAACGGACAATGTAAATGATAGGTTCAGATTTTTATTCATTGCATTTCATAAAATCATGTTCAGAGTCAAATAGAATTACTGTTGTTGTGGATTTTGTTGTTTTTGTTGTTATTAGTAGTATTCGTTGTAGTGGTAGTTGTAGCAGCAGCAGCAGCTGCAGCAGCAACAACAGCAGCATTATCATCATGATCATCATCATGATCATCATCATGATCATGATCATGATTATGATCATGATCATCATCATCGTCATCATATTATTATTATTATTGTCTATCGTAGGAAAGTCAAAGTGCGGCAGTGCCCGTTGGAACTTTCAATTACCTAAGTTTCTAAAGACCTTTCTCCAAATTGTCTCGAAATCGAAGTAATGATAAACTATAAAGAAAGAAAGTACAACAGTACTATAGACATACGGGAACCTTTTCGGTAAATAACCCCC
>JBCHJU010135854.1:0-10384 GCA_039654505.1 Plocamopherus imperialis | reverse complement strand
ATAAAGACGTCGGGCAAGAAAATGGGTTCGTTACAGCCGTCGGTTTGTTATTGCAGGTTCGCTACATGCGTCAAAATTTTATTGACACAAAGAGGGAAAAAAAACGGGGAACGAAATTGGTTCTTTATTTCCGTCAATTCGTTAAAAGCGTGTTCTTTATATGTGTGCTCCACTGTAATTAAATTTTACCCAACTACACTACTTGTGTGTACTTTTCCACCTAAACTGAAATAATTAATGAAACATTAGCCAGTTATCACATTCTGAAATCTAAAATTCCCATAAAGCTGAAAGAAGATTAATTGTTTTTTAAACTATTGTTCAAAATAAACTCTGTATCTCTACATACAAATTAAACCAATAAGTTAAAACACATCTGTGTCTTTCTGTAATGTTTGCATCAATGTATGTCAAGTTGTCCTATTGATAATTTCGATTTTTCATACGAACATTATAAGACCACTGTTGACAATAGTTGGACTAAATAGAGTGAATTTTAGTTGGACCCTTCATTCAGAGTCATAATGGCATTGCTTGCTTTTCTGCTGTACAAAATTTTAAATGCAGTGATATTAAATTCCCTTGTTTCTTTAAATTAAGTTAAATTATAGCAAGCAACATTCTTTTCTTACAACTTAGAAGAAATGGGGATTATTTCCACTACACCATTTTTCATCATGCAAGTATAACAACACCTCAAATAAGTTTCAAAAGTAATATTAAATAAGCATTCATAAAAAAATTTAATTGATTGAATGAAAATGTGATTTCTTTTCTCTGTCTGGGACAACAGCCAAGTAAAAATAAAATGAAGTCTTATTCATTTTCAAAAACTTTTAAAAAATTTATTTCAAATTTCACATTCTTTTAAACAGGTAACACAGAACCTCAAAGTATGATATGAAAGTGAAAGTGACTGATTTGACACAAAAAATAAAAAGTCCAACACATCATTCTCAACAACAAATATTAAAGTGTATGTCAATAAGGAAAATACATGTATGCAAAAAAAATTACTCGATAAGGAAAGACAAGTGTTGTGATCCACAGAAAGTATCAGGTTTAGTAAAACTTTTCTTTATGTACTACTACTGCATCACTTGTCCTTTGCAACATCTTTTTAGATAACTTGGTAAAATGTTCATGATTATCCATAACAAATTGAATCAGCCTATGATGAAGCTAATTGAATACAAAAATCAATATATTATATTTGAATATACAACACAAACGTGCAAATTTCATAAGATTGTTGTGGTTGCATAATATTACATTACAATCTCTACTTTTCATGAATCAGATTCACATTTTTCATTTACACAGCAGATTGGTGTGACTGAATTTTTATTAGCTGAATAAGATATTTTAAGAAAAGTCAGATACTAAATAAAATCAATCTACTAGCACTTGTTCACAAAAGCCATCACAGTTTTTTTTTTCAATCTCCCTTTAAAATATCCATGACAAGAGAAGTGTTCTTTATTCCTTTCTTTGGATTTACACTATAATTGGTAAAATTTGTATGCGTGTTACTTTTTTTTCCAACAGCATGCAATCACATATAAATCTAGAACACCTCAATATGAAGTGAAAAACTATTGAATCAGAAAATCTGAAGTGGATCTGAATCTGAAATAATTGCAAGCATATCGGAAAAAAAAAGACAAAGAAACAGCAATTCTGAAAAAAAAAATAAAATAAAAAAGCAAAACAAAAAGCCAAAAAAGTTACATCTAACTTAAAAGGTTATATATGAGTATACTTATATTTTAATTTTTATTTCCAAATTTACTAATACTTTGAAAGAACTGTGAAAAATGAAGAATAATGTGCAGTTTGGAATAAAATATTCTAAAGGACCATGTCCTTCTACATCAAATGCAAAAACATATCCTTTTGATAAGCAAACTGGTGTTGAAACAGGAAAAAAGACAGGATTCAACAGAAAATTCGAACATACTAAGAATAAAGGACAGGAATGGAAAAGCAAATAATAGAACTTGGAGTAAGGACAGGGGCTGGAATATACAGCGTATCAGTAAATGGAATTTACATAATTAAATGGAATTTACAGAAACAAAAATCATTTGAGGATCCCCTACAATGAACTACACTCTTTATTCTTGACTGAACTGTGGGCCTAGAAATATCTAGTTTGTACTCTAGATCTTAAAATAATTATGAACTTTCGGGGAGGAAGAGAGAGACTTATACCAAAGTAGGTCTCCTTTTATATAACTTCACATTGTGCTTTATATTTATACCTTTCCTGTCAACAGATTGAGACATAGGTATGAACAAAAAAAATGCTAGTTTCAGGCAAGTCAGGAGGTGTCTGATAGATTTTATAGAAAATCATGGACTAGCAACTTTCAGCACCAAGAAAAAGGAAAAGGTGTGAGCTCCTGATTGGACATGTATGTTATTACTAAATCTAGCAAATCAAATATGAAATACTGTGGCAAGTTATCATTCAGAAGCAGCGCATAGATATGGATTCAGTTAAAAAAAAAAAGTAAAGTGCAATAAATTTATCACTCTTTTGATTGATGATGGTAGCAACTTAAAAGTAATTATTGAAGATTCTTTAAGATAAGCATTCCTCATCCAAGATTACGGCATGTAAATAACATAATGTGAAAACAATATCACAAAGCATATCTTATGTAAAACATAACATTTTAGCAAACAGAAGAAGGCAGTTAAATTCTTAATCCAAAAAGAAAACAGACACCACCTCTCCCATGTAAATGTCCCTCATCCATCCGTTTATGCTTATTCCTTGGTCAATTGAGCATATTTCATCATACAAAAATGTACAATTTTTTCATTGGCATAATTCTGGCAATAAGTGTGTCACATATAATATACAAGAATTAAATAAAGGTATCTCATGAGAAAGAGTAATAGGCCTTTATTGAATTATAATAACAAAAGAAATGAACCTTCAAAAGATATTTTGATAAAAAGTTACATCATAAAGACCAATTAAAATATATTTATCTTTGAAACAGTCATTTAATTCAAAATGTATACATGTCTTACGAATGGCAACAGAATTGTTATTAACTAGCATACTTAATATTTAGGAGTATAAAAAAAGCCAGCAAAAATATGTCAATCTCTTATCGCTTATCATTGCATCTCTCAACATGAGGTAAAATAAGTTACAACATTCAGGATAATAACCACGAAACAAAGATAATGCACAAGTTTTTAAGAGAATAATTTCTATGATGAGAAAAACAACATCATCCATTTTATAACTGCAATACTTTAGATGAAATTCTGCGGTGGTGTTTTTTGTTAATATAAATATAGTATGTAACATGCATAATCAGATTTTCAGTATAAAAATAATTTATGCAGGATAGATTTATTTCATCCCAAGGTTCACATCATTTGTGATCATTGTTCTGGGGTTTGTTTTTAAGGACAGTCATGTAATTGATAAATAATGCAGGCTACAATATAACTTTTATAAAAGATGGGTTTTACTAGAATACAATGATTGCATGATTTATTGTTTTAAGTAGTCCGTTCAAGCCTTTCGACTCACAGGGCTGGAGATTATCCTGGTTTTTCTGTAGCAAGAAGCGGACAGTGACAGATTAGATCTATCGCTTTCTGAATAGGATGCTAGTCTATTGCAGAATAGTCTCCTAGCCGAAGCAGTACCCATTTTCACCTGGGTCGAGTGAAGCAACAGAGGTAAATTTTCTTGCTTAAGGAAAAAACGCATTTCCATATGGTAGTTTGAATGCATGAACTCCCGGTCCATAGCCCAATGCTCTACCGCAGAGCCAATACGCCCCCATTGTTTTTAAGGTAGGATTAAAAGTCATTGAGCTATCATTGAACAAGATGCAGTAATGAAGCAATTCAAATGTAAACCAAATTGGAAGAAAGCTGTGGTTCGATTCTGAGTTTCACGAGGATGGAATCAAAATATCAAATGGAAATTATTTTTCAATACGGAAGTAAAATAAAAACCTCTCATCTGGGCAGAATGTAGACCACACATTAATCGGTGTATCACTTTAGACTTGATGTCCTAGTATGCTTAATCAGGTCACCTATGAAGGTCATTAATCACTTGAAAAGATTCTGGATACATCCCTCAATCATGTTTCGGAGTGTACTGAATCCTATGACTCCTCTTCTTCAACCATCAAAAAAAGTTATTTTTTAAAACATTGGAGCTATCACTTTATAATATTAATATTTATACTCCAAAATGTCCTTTGGGTAATACATGTATTGTACAAAAAAAAAAACAAATGCCATTGCCTAAACATACAAAAAGGCCCTTTGCCTTAACCACAATGGAAACATGCCAACATTTACCTTAACTTTTAGTAATATCATTTGTCATGACTATCAAAATTACTCTTGATGACTCAAATGCCTACAAACACATTAAGGTCGAAAAGAGTAAAGTGATTTGTCAGACATTGGCAAAATTAGCTGAATAAATACACCAAACAAGGATATTTCCAGTCACTCTGTGATTTGTGTTGTCATCAGGTTCATTTTTTTCTTTTCTGCATATTTCACATTTGGTGACATTTAACAATCACTGCCAAGTGACACTCCAACAAGTTGCACCATTCTCCACATTGGGAAATTTTCCGATGTAATTGGTCTTATAATCACTAATGACACCGTCATAATGCAACACATGCCTTGCATCACTTGGGCAAGTTGCAAAAAAATACATGTGCCCCAGGCCAGTTTCAGCTTTGTTTTTTGTTTTTTTGGTTGAATTCACAGAAAAAAAAAGAGAGAAAATACAAGTTAATGAATAAACAACATTAATCTGCAGTTGTTTATGAAATAAAAATAAAAAATAAATAAAAATAAAATTCCACGAATTCATCCCCAAAGGAAAATTAATCTTTTGGCTTTTGACAGAAAATCAAGCGAGAGCCGCAACAGCTGCGCTGCAAACGAAGGCAATTGGTGTAAATAATCCTGCCCAAGAGTCAAACCACAATGTCCCTTTCAGGATTCGAACCACCAACCTTTCAGTTGTCAGGCTAAACTACAACCGCTGTGCCACTGTGACCATGTGTTTACGTATGTTTCAGTGCCTGATGACATTGGCAAATGATAGGCCATAATATAGGTTTAGGCCTATCAATGTACCTACTATGCATGTAATGCCCATTACAGGTTGGTCATGCAAAGGTATATCCACATAAAAAAGTTTACACTATTTTTTTACCAAAACCAAGTCCAGTAGTTACCACTTAATTGGATGCTGGCTAAATGGACAATTCGCCTTCGTGGACGTTTTGTCAGTGAAACAGTAATTTTATTATCAAAATCACCCCTCTAATTGGATGGTCCAAAACCAAAATTCAGCTAATTGGACGCTTAAATTTGGGAAAAATAGTTTCACCAACAACATTCAAATGAATTCAAGAGCCATGAAGAAACCAACCATTGTGCTCCAGGATGCTTAGTGAAAGGAAAGGGGGGTCTGGCAAAGTTTTATTGGTGGGTACTGGTCCATGTGTGAATACAGAGCTAAGGTGTCAAAAACTGCTACAGGGCATGATGGCTATCAGACATTCAAAGCACTGCCTAGGCCTATGCCATGACGTGGTTGTTGGCCAATCATACCTCATCCCGGCGTTTCAGTGACCACCTCCTCGACCCATCAGTCTCGCACTTGACATGTTGTATGTTGGATCAAGCCTATGTAATAATAACGGCCATCCGTCTGATTGGTCAGCACACTGAGACAATGATTCTGTTTCGTTTTGCTTGGTCGTCTGCCAGGGTCCTGGTGTTTTGTTTTACTCGACAGGACAATTCGACATGGAAATGTAACTCTTTTTTTTTATGACATACAGCAACCCCTTTGATGGTGTGATCATTGCCCAACCATGGACTATCGCCCCTCTCACCTGGTCATTTAGGTTCAATGGGCATTTTGCCTGACTGGACCTTTCACATTATTGGACGTTTTTGCTGCTTCCCGACGACTGTCCAATTAGGCCGTAGCTACTGTATAACAAAATAACATAAAAGCATTAAAAATCATTTGTTTCGTCTCCTTTATATTCTTATTTTCCTAATTTCTATGTGACAGTGATGCATATCTCTCAAGCAAAGCTTTCAAAAGGTTGCATATTGAAGTAAGCAATAAGAATAATAATAAAAAAACTAACAACATTTAATATAGCTGAATTCATGTATGGCAACTTTGTCAAGGAGAAAAAATAAATCATACAGATTCTCCTACTTGTAAATACTACTCCACAACATTTACATGAATACGTGTATGGCAACTCTGTTAAGGAAAGAAAAGAATCACAAAGATTCTTCAGCTCGTATATCCTATTCCTGTACAAAGGGTCTCCTCCCTATATTACACCACATGGAAACTCCCAACAATTTTTCAAACTCTCTAAACAACATCAAATTATCTCCCTAAATATGCCACCCATCCATGCATTTTCTATCTATTTTGTCCTAATTTAGAATGTGTCACAAAACTCAGCCAGAGAAGAAATGAAGTAATAAAAGGATGGGTTATGTGTGAAGATGATGAATACTCATGATAGGTTATTTCTAACTTTGCTCATTTGGACGGTAGATGCAATCATAAGAATGGGAATATTTTGGCCAATTCCCTTTTTGCTTTGACTATAATCATAAACAACAAAATTTCCCTGAAACTTCAGAATAAGAGTAAAAAGTCAATTTTAAATACAAACATTCAGCCAAATGGGAGATAATAAGATATTACTTCAAAAGTAATAAGAAGTAGTAAAATTGAAACAAAAGTAGTAACAATGCATGTGAATCAAACATAAATAAAATAGCTACAATTAAATCATTTTGAGCTTGGCATCAACGCTAGACTCTGTGATCAAATCATCTTTTTGTACTGTTCTTTATCCTCATCCTTCAAATCGTACAAAGAGTCATCAATGATAAAACTGTAAAAAAAAAAAAAAATTAACATTGCAACAAATCAGCAAATAGTTTTAGTACACATGAGGCTTATTATATCTTTGGGGAGTGAAGAAAAAAAAACCTATCCTTCAGACTTGTTGGTGATTTGCTGGTACTGGTATATAATATGTGTGTATATATATATATGAACAGTTTCAGGGCAAAACGCGAAAAACGCCATTTAAAAAAAAATTGAGTTACCCGTATGATCGTCATTGCCGTTTGATTCCTTGTCAGCCTGTCTTTCCCATTTTCAGCAAAACGTGATTTATCCCATGTTTAGAGGTCCCTTATTTATTGACTTTTTTTCAAAACGAGAATTATCCATTATTTTACTAGTATTATTTTAATGAGAATGAAATTAATTATAAGCCGTTATACATTTAGCTAAAATGGTCAATGCTTAGTTTCATGCAAATTATTTCATGTATGATCTCTTTTTTGTTTTTATGCTTTTTAAATTTTTTTTATTCAATTTGATTCTACTTGTGTATGTGTCGTAATAGTAACAATATTGAAAGAACTTTATGGTATTTTTTTTTCAATTTTCCGTCGCAAATATGATGATATTGTATCCTAGAAGAGGAAAAGATCAAAATAATGATGATAATTATAACTGATTTTTGATATTTGGTTATGCTATGTTTTTTTGATGATGCATAAAATATTGAAAATGGATGGATGTTTCTCGTTTTGAAAAAAATCCACCTTTTTCATAACAATTTTCAACAACAACAAAATCTTTCATATTTTTGATGGATCACCCTTTGCAATACTACCAGACATGCCTATTAAAAGCATCAAAGAGTTAAGACCTAAGGCAAGCAGTATAGCTGTAAAACAAAAAAACTTGATTATCTCAAAATGGCAAAAATGGATGTTTCTCATTTTGCCCCGAAACTGTTCACATCTAGATCCAGAAACCACAGTTTTGACAAAAGAGAATCAGAGCCCAAATGCAGTGGGTGTGTCTCACAGGATTTTTCAGCAAGACTTCATGATGTTTTGATTACTCATATTGTTACGCTTGTTTTGCATGCCGATAAGTCCTTTTTTTTCTTTACAATTTTACCATGTTTGCTCCTGGAGTGAGAGCCCCGATGCAAAGCAGACGCATAACTGAAAAAAGTGTCGAGAGTGCACTTGCTGCTGCAATAATAATTTAGGCATCTTTCGCTCAATCTACGTATTTAGTGGGTTGTGTTTATGCTCACACCTCTTTCTGAAAAATCCTGAGAGACGCGCCCATTTTGCCTGGCCCCTACCAATGACTACTTGGAAAGTCCCTGATGAGTAATCAAAGCTTCAAGAAGGCATGCCGGAAAATCCTGTGACATTTACCCTCAGTGTCAGAGCTCTAACTCAATGAGGACGCAGGTTTGGCTTGGGCGATCTTGCTGGGACGCAGCAGTTTGGCCTATATTTTTTTAAATACTGTGAATTTATACTTTGAGACGATTGCTTTCTTATTTTTTCCTCAAAAAATTCAGTTCTTCCCAAATCCCATGCTAAGCATCAATTACAATCATTATGAGTCATAAATAGTTGAGATCTTTTTGAAAAACCCATACAAGTATAAAAATTTTTTTTTTTTTTTTACTCATCACACTCAAATATAACAGGACTTAATAGCAACAAAGTGTTTTCAATTATTTCACAAATGCTTCATTTAGTTCAAAGAATAAAAGTATAAAACTTAATGTAACTTCCAACAATATCAAATGCTCACAAAAATCATTTTCATCGACATTGAAAGAAATAGGGTCGCTTGATAGCATAATGTAAAACTTGAATCAAATGCTCCAAAGACGTTCATTTGTGTTCAAAGGGGGATCATGCAATAAAATAACACCCCTAGTTTGTAATTATCCTTGGCACAGAATGTCGCTTACGATATATACAAGAGTAAATAATTGTTAAAGTGTATTGAGTTTCATATACGACCAGTGCGTCCTCAATGAGCTAAGCTAGTGACCTCTAAATTGGGATTTACTCAACAATTAATATTGACAGGACAGAGCCAGATCTATTCATTCAGAAAAAGAGAAGACATTGCTATTAAATTCCCTACCAATGTAAAGTACAGTAAAGATATAGAAGATTTCAAGCACAAACTTAAATGTAGGAGCCTAATATCAAAATACTAGAATAATAAAGTAATTAAGGCGCGTTGACAAGAACACTAAGCTATCTGAGTTTGTCAGCTATTATGAAGACTAAGGCTAAATCATCTCAGGGTATCCTACCTATTGCTCATGAGAGAGCTGAGAACCATCAAGCTATCCTCTAGCAGGCCTATAATCTCCATGATATCTCCAGCCTTCAACAGGAGCTCTCCTCGATTCTTGAAGTTGGCAAAAGACAGCGTTTTGCCGGTCCAATCGGCCATGACTTGCTTCAGCTTGGCGTCAATATCCTTCTCTTTCACAGCAGATATACAGATATCCTAGAGAAAGGATTGAGATGGACGATGAAGAATGAAACTACCACTTTTTTTGATTTTGTTTTTTCAATGATATTGTTTTAGTCTGGTTGACTTCCAAACCATTTCTTTTACACTTAAACGCTATATCACACCTTTGCAACGGTTGTCACAAACATGTGGACATATTCAAACTACTTTCATTCTACCTCTAAACATCAAGCGGCTGGAGTGGTACAGCAGTTAATGCACTTGCAACTCAAGCAAAAGGTCCCGAGTTCGATCCCCAGTCATGCTGGGATTTTTTTCTGCCTCTGCTCTCCCCACCAAGCAGTAATGGGAAGCTTAGTCTTTTCAGACAAAGCTTAAAGTAAAATGACGTGGGAAGGAACTCGCTACCCTACCACACAATGTCGATGGCGCAGGAGGACTGTCCCACTAACGGGACACTTCCCTAAAGTCTGTCTGTATCAGACATGGGACTAAACTTTACTTTTACTATCTCTATACAGAAACCGAAAATGATGGTCATTCTTTGTGGGCCTAGAACCCAAGCATAGGCATGAGCAAGATTTAACTCTTTGACTACAATTTGCTCATGTAGCAAGAGGAGCACAGACGTCAAATTATAGCCTAGACGAAGAGTTAAATCAGGCTAATGCCTTTATATTGGTTGTCGAATTCTCTGCGGCCCAATTTTAGTTTAAAGGAAACGTGAAATCAAGTAATTACCAATTAGTCTCATTAATTCAAATCACAAAACAGGAAAGCACAGATATCCATATACATATACATGTATATTGATTCTGTGTTCCAACTAACGACTGACTATTAAAATAAATGCAAAAAAACCCTCAAAAAACAAAGCTAATTCTTTTAGTCCATTGGTACAGAATCAGATATTCTACAAATTAACCACGGCGTTGCCAAGCTTGTATTTTAGTCCAGCGCACGCCCTCGGCAAACCGCAGCCGTATCATATTACAGCCAGTT
>JBCHJU010135743.1:0-10384 GCA_039654505.1 Plocamopherus imperialis | reverse complement strand
AGTAGTAGTAGTAGTAGTAGTAGTAGTAGTAGTAGTAGTAGTAGTAGTAGTAGTAGTAGTAGTAGTAGTAGTAGGGGGAGGAGGAGATCGAGGAGGACGAGGAGTGGGGACGAGGACGAAGACGAGGAGCAGCAGCAGCAGTAGCAGGAGTAGGATTTTGTAGAAGTGACCTGAGCAGCACCAATTCCTTCTTCTGGACAAAGGAAAGACACAATGTTTCATGGAAATATCCGAGACCGGGTAATTGGCATCAGCTGTATTTCATGATCACAATGGGGGCCATTTTTCTTTCTTACTCGTTCTTCGCGGCGGCGTTGTCAAAAGGTAGACACTTGAGTTGAAAAGCGGAAGGTGAGTTGTTCGAATTCCGGTAACGGGCGCGATGTTGATTCCTTTGAAAAGGCTCTTTACACACTTTCTCCCCCCCCCCCTCAGGTGTAAAATGAGTTCCTGGCCGTTGATAGCGGTGTCCCTGTCCGCAAAATTGTAGGGTCCTACTAGCGCATAAAATGCAGCTTGTCTCGTCCTTCATGTTATGTGTTACTGTTGGTTAGGGACTTCTTGTAAAGCGCTCTGATCACAGTAAATGGACATTGCGTCATATAAAAACCTCACCTTTTTTTTCCTTGGCCACCTGGCGTGCGTCCTCATTCCACTTATCCGATTGCCCAGAGCGATTGTGATCCTCGGTTGCCTTATCGAAGCATTTCGTCCTCGTCCTTTGAATCTTCATTCCTCTCATGAACTCAGTGTGGCCTGGTCTCCTTGAGGTGTCAGACCGTAGTCAGACGTTTAAGGCCGAACCACATGTTCGAAGCAGACTCTAATCTCTGAAGACCAACCATGTTGCTCTTCAATGTTTTGTCTCATTTAGAACTGTTAATTACTGTTAGCTGTTTCACATGGAAGTGTTAGCTCTATCAGAATGATTTTTGTAGATTCCTGGAGTGAACTGCAATCTCAGGCCTTTCTTTGATTTCAGAGCGCCTAGCGGGGTGGGTGGGAGGTGGGGGGGGGGGGTATTCAATCTCGTTGAGAAAGTCAGCGCTTACTATCCAGTCGTTTTTGTTTGTTTGTTTTGTTGTTTGTTTTTCCTTCAAGAAGGCATCGGTTTCATCTTTTGATCTCAATATTAGTTGGCTTCTTGGTGCCATCTTTGACGAAGTATATGCACATGTATTGCCTTTCTGCCCTTTAAGCGACACTATCATGCCGCTGTGCAGTATTTCAACAAGGGTACTAAGCACTCTGTTTTGCCTTTACTTGTCAGAGCTGCCAAAGCAATCTTTCAAACCGTCCAGGATACATGTATAAGCTTCAAGGTTTCATAGCCACTGCATAGCAGGCACTTTCCACCCTCTTTATACAATTATCACTTTGCCAGGTTGGCTTTTGTTAGTAAGAGGTACATGTAGTATGTTGCCGGTATGTTGAAGCTAAATTTCAGTGTTAGTATGTGCCATACTTCGTTCCACGCGAGGTATCTTTCAATGACAGCCTCCCATGTTCTCCACCGACCCTTGCAAGACCACTCTCAGCAAACAGTAGTTTTGTCCGCCCCCCCCCCCAATCCCGTAAGCTATCCTCACCCTTTCTTATCGCATTGAAGATTTGACAGCTTCATCGATGGAATTCTGATACATAAAAAGGCCTATTTAGGAGCCTGGACTTTCCGTCTTTGTATAACGCTGAAAGTGACTTCAATGGTAATGAAAGCTTAGCCGGCTCAGAGTAGAGGGCCACATATTCTGCTGAAAACGTTGTGGAAGAACCAGCCACCTTCTGGTGTACATACTTGTTTATCTTGGCTACTAATCTCTCAACCACAGAGCTGCCTTCAGCAAAATATTAGAAACCCATTTGTATATTTACATTTTCCCTTATACATTCAGATTGTGGATGAAACTCCCAACCAATATAAAGCACAGCAAAGATCAATTTGAATTCAAGCAGAAACAACAGAAACAACGTACAACATCGATACCAAAATACTAGAGATCAACTTTATCAAACTCATGGTAAATTTGACGTTGGGCACGAATCTGACTTAACAATGGGGCATTTTTTCCACCTTTCCCCAATTTTTGTTCAACCTTCTCCCTCCAGTCCAACAGCCTGAACTGCAACCTCGAGTCCTTCATCCCGGCGGAAGGAAATTCGCCCTACCCTAGGGTTTTTTGGCCTTTCGGTCGCGCCTCACTCCGGCTTTCAATCAAGACTCGTAGTGTAGGGCAGCCTTGAGATAAGTTTTGTTGTTGTTGTTGTTGTTGTTGTTGTTGTTGTTGTTGTTGTTGTTGTTGTTGTTCTTGTTGATGTTGATGTTGTTGCTGTTATTGTTGTTGTTGCTGTTGTTGATATTGTTGTTGTTGTTGGTGGTGGTGATGATGGTGGGTTTTTGTTTTGTTTTTTGTTGTTTGTTTGGTTGTTTTTTTTTGTGTTTTCCTTTTCTTTGTTGTTGTTTTTTGTTGTTATCTTTGTGCATTCCTTTTTAGTACATGCATTGTTCTTTAATATGTCTTTAAAATACATGTATGTTTTGTTTAAATTTATGCACTTTGAAAAAAGTCGAGATTGAATGTTCTAGTGTCGTTTTATTATACCCGTTTTGCATTAATGTTTTTGCATTCTAAAGATAATTATTAATTTACATAATATAATTATGTATTTACAGCGACGTGACTTATGAGGTCACGTCGATTTACAGTGAACGCCATGCCAGTGAGCCAAACTTTGTTTCTTTAATTCTTAGCAATTGAGACAAGATTCTAAATTTACAACAGTCGCACCGGAAATGTCGGTGGATATCGCGAGGTCAATAATAGACGTCCTTTGCTCTTCACCGGTCATTGAAAGTAAGAGAGGTAAAAGGTACGTGTATAAGTTGTGTGAACGTGAATGAAGGGTAAATTTAGATGTAGTCTAGTAATGCTTTTGAATAATAATTGGAGGGCTTTTTCCGTTTCGTGGAACTGATTTGACATAAAGCATTGTTTTCAAGCTTTTTCAAAAGACGTTCCATTCTTAGGCAGTCTGATCATCATGAGGCTAGATCCTCTACATCTAGATCTAGATCTACGTCCTACGTGACGACTAAGGACTGACGCTAGAAGTAGGAGGAAGGTTGTCATTGTTATTGTCAGCTCACATTAGGATTGGGACATAGGGCTCATGCCTAGATCTAAATCTAGAATCTAGATGACTGTGTGTGTAGATCTAGTGTGTAGTGCCGCTAGCAGGCTGCTTTGTTTTATCCGGTAGTGCTTTTTCTCGATAACCCTCAATAACTCTCGAGAACCCTCGAGAACCCCGCATATATTAACGTAATTTTATTAAAAATGTATAGAAAATTATTAACAAACCATCGATTTTATGTATTTGTATCCAAAAATATAGATCTAGAGTCTAGACAGTTGTAATGGCATCAAACCTGAAACAATATGGCGTCTAGTGATGGGCAGGTATCGCCTAGGTATCGACACCTAGATACCTTATGGTATTGGTATCGGTAGCGATACCTACAAAAATCATCGTTACTTGGAGTTTTTATAAAATCTCATAAAATTGCTACACATATTTTTTTTTAATGCTCACAAATTTGTGTGCCTGCTTGATCTTGTTGCTTTGACTATTGGATTCCTCTATCTCATCACCTTAAATTATCTTATTGCACTGTTTCAAACGGCAGTCTTTTGTTGGAATTATCCAGACAGTGACAATTTCCCAAACCCTTCCCCTCACTCTCATATCACCGCAGCCATCATCAGCTTCGGTAGCAGCAGCAGCAAAAAACAACAACAACATAAATAAAAGAAACCACAGCAGCTGCACCATCACCACCACAATCACCACCAACAACAACAGATTATCAAGAATATATAGCCTGCAGGGCATTTCAAAAAGAATCGTCAAAAACTAAATACCTGTAATTCCAAAAGTATGATTCAAAGGCTACAAACAGTATTGTATATTCTGGGGTTTATTTCAAGATTGAAGTCAACAATAAAGAGTATTCACGATTATCCAGATTATACTCACATTATCAGATTATCAAGAATATATAGCCTACAGGGCATTTCAAAAAGAATCGTCAAAAACTAAATAGGCCTACCTGTAATTCCAAAAGTATGATTCAAAAAGGTTACAAGCATAGGCTACAAATAGTATTGTAATTCATTGTATTTACCCGTCATTTTCTAAAAGTGGCCAAAAATGACTTAGGCATTTATCGAGTGAGCACAAAAAAAATATTTGTCCTTCACAAATTATCACGAGATGATTAAATAATAAAAAGATGCCAAGCTGATATTTTAGTTGTCTTCTTGTCGAATCACTTTCTGTCTTTATTATTTTTTTTTTTGCCAATTGACAGAAAGTTGTTCTTAGTGCTTGCTTTCTCTTCCTTTGACCGGGTTTTTTCCCTTTGTGCTTCGGCTCGATAGCCACTTTGGTTAAATTTGTGGATCTTGTCACATGTTCTTTAATGCTCACAGCATATTTCCTCACATGCCTTTCTTTCTGCTTGGCGTCTTTTTTTATCTAATCATCTCTAGCCACAAGAAATTTTCTGTACTCATCTACGAGTATTAACTCCCCCATGCCACAGAGGGCCCGTTCTACCTCGCGGTACTGGCATGTCACCAACGTGTGCAGTTTTTGAACAAGGTCTACCAATTTTACGGACTTCCACGACAATGCCTGTTTCAGGACGTGGTTCACTGCTTCGCAGTTGTTGTTTGTCCAGAGACAGTTGGACATAATTAGGCCTGGTCGATCTAGTGCCTTTGCGTTTTCAATAAGAATGTTTGACACTCTTGTCAACAATGCCTTGACATTATTGTCATCTGCACTATCAATCAAACATCTCATGTGGTCTTCTACTTCGATGTGGTTACTGCATTTTGCTATGAATCCAGAAGATGAAAACATTTTTTCTAGAATGTGAGATCTATCTTTTTTGTTCATTCCGATTTTATCGGATAGTGCGTGCTTTAGATTTTTCTTGTGCACACACAGGTCTTGGTGACTGTGGAAAGGCCAATAACATGGCTTGCCGTATGGCTTTTTCCTCATCACTGCCAAGCACCGGACTCTGTCCGGTGCTAGAAAGCTTTCCTTGCAGGTGTTGTAAAAATATTAAAAAAGTATCTTTGTCACTGTTCCCGTGTAGGAACAGTGGCCCACAAAAAACAGGATAATCTTGAGTACTCTGCCTATGTACAGATAGACATTTGTAACAAGTAGCTGTTACATAGAGTTTTCCTAGATTGTATGTTTTATCCATTCCTAGTATTGTTGACTGTCCGGACAAAGGTGGACAACAGAATCTCTTAATGTCTGCAATTTGCTGTTCGCTGTACAAAATTATAGATGGCACTTTTTTGGGCTCTCGTACAATTAGTCGCACGAATGGCAGCGAATGCTGCAATTCTTCGACGGCAGCAATTTCGTCTGCGAAATTCGCTGAGTGTAAACGCTCTTCCCCCACTTTAGATCTGGCCTTTGCATTATATATTTGCTTCCTACTGCTAGGTCCTTCAAAAAAATCACCCGCACTATAGATCTCGCTGGGCTTTTGTACTTTCACCTTTTCTTTGAGTTTGGTCATTTCTTTTGGGTACATGCGTACATAACAATTTGGTTGCAAAGTAGGGCAGACACCCTTGTATTCGTAGATGGCATTCGTTCCACCTGACAACCAAGAAACCCTACGTTCGTACTGTTGCCCACTCCCATGCTTGGCATAATAGCGATAAAGAGTGACAACATTGCTGGGCTGGGGATCAAGTGGTACGAGACTAACAACACCATTTTTCTTTTTCTTTATGTTGTACATGTTGTTCTTGTATATGACTAATTTCAGGTTGTCATCTTCATTTAAGTACACCGTCTTACTGGTAGACCCCCCCCTTCCACGCCCCCCTGTCATCCCAAAATTGGGAAATTTTTCCCGCTGCTCGCCTTTGAATGTTCTCGTCATTCTTCACTTTAAAGAAGACGTTTTTTTCCCCAATGGGAATTTTTTCTATTGGTTCTTTGGAGTCCATAATTATTTTAATGAGATCCCCGGCTTCCATAAATTTATTATTTTCGAGTGGAAGTCTGCCGTCATCCCTACCACCCTCCTCGCGATGATCTTCTCCCATCACACCCAAGTCACTAGAAGAAGAGGGCAAGCCCACATCATCAGTACCTAAATCATCCAAACCCTCCACCCCGTCAGTAGATGCTGATGATGCCAATCCCACATCTTCTCCCATTACACCCAAGTCACTAGAAGAAGAGGGCAAGCCCACATCATCCAAATTCTCCACCACGTCACTAGATGGTGATGCCAATCCCACCTCATCACTACCGCCGCCCACCCCGTCAATAGAAGAGGCCAACCCGTCACTAAATCCAACATCCCAGTCACCACAAGCCCCCATCTGTTCATTGCAACTAGAAGTGTCCTCTTGTGTGAGGTCAATTCGGGTAACTTTGTTTGTTTTTTCTTTCAGTAAGACGAAATGGTTTGGCCTAAATTCCGCTTCTTTGGATGGTACATGTGTGGTAGTCCACATAAGTGTGAAATTGGATTTTTTCCTATTTGTCACTCCGCGACCACGGACCTCTCTGGAAAGTGGGTCACTTAAAAAGTAAGCCACTTTGGTGGGCGGACAGTAGGACTGAATGGGGCAGTCCATGGCAGCACTTATGGCACTTACAACCAGGAGGCAACTGAAGCTACCCACTTTGGTAACCTCCGTTACCAACTGGCTGTAAGTGTCAAACAGTAATCTGTTGTCATTAAAATGATCCACATAATGTTCATGTTCGTAATCATAATGTGTCTGATTATTAATTATTTCTAAAGCAGTACGGAGTCTAATGTACGTATGGTGTTCATCAGAACCGTACAAAGCCATAGACACTGCACGGAAAAGACAATTCCCGTCGCCCAGAATGGAAATAGGGACATGGGTTGTGTTGATCACTGGGTGGAACTTGTTGAGGACTTGTACAGCAATTTCATCGACTTCGTCACTCAACGAACACTGACTGTTGTCGACCTCCTTTGGTGGTTGGACGTCGTATGTCTGGAGAAGGATCATCTCTGATCGAGCGGCGTCCCGTAGAGCAGCTGGATCACCTGACGAAGCAGCTGTATGTAGTCTGAGGAAATAAATAAGTTAAATAAATAAGGAGGACAATGGTGATGATGATGATGGTGGTGATGATGATGATGATGATGATGCTGATGATGATGATGATTATTATTAATTTTATTATTATTTTTATTATTCGATTATTTATCCAAATTCGCAAATACTCGCAAATACTCGCACCAGATTACCAAGAGTATAGAACAGACATAGTGGCGGTAAATAATTACAAGTACAATAATTATTAATTACAAGTACAAGTAAAAGAGTTAGCCTTTTACAGTCAAATCCGCATATACACGCACCAAATTTGTCATTATTCTGGGGGCCATAAAACTTACCGATCGAGTGCTTCTTGTGAAGAAAACTGGCCGTCGTCAAGAGCGCAAACACGACAAACAAATTGCAGACCATCTTCTGCCCAGGCCTCCAGCTTGTCAGTGCTCATGGGAACACATCTTCTGTAATTAAATAATAGTAATAAAAAAATATTATTATTGGAACTAGAAGACCGTCACCGCCAACACCTCCAACACCACTAACAGTAACAGCAGCAGCAGCAGCCGCAGTAGCAACAACAGCAGCAGCAGCAACAGCAACAACAGCAGCAGCAGCAACAGCAACAACAGCAGCAACAACAACAGCAGCAGCAGCAGTCGCAGTAGCTACAACAACAACAACAACAGTAGCAGCAGCAGCAGCAGCCATAGTAGCAGCAGCAGCCGTAGTAGCAGCAGCAACAACAAGAACATTACCACATTCAGGTTAATTAATAATAATTAATATTCAAGACTTACCTGTGTAACAACAGCAGCAACAACAACAGCAGCAGCAGCAGTCGCAGTAGCTACAACAACAACAACAGTAGCAGCAGCAGCAGCCATAGTAGCAGCAGCAGCCGTAGCAGCAGCAACAACAACAACATTACCACATTCAGGTTAATTAATAATAATTAATATTCAAGACTTACCTGTGTATCCATCCTTTGCAGGTAAAACACTCCACGCTACTACAAGTTCTGTCACAATTCCCCTTACAAAAGGTACAAGGATACAGCTTGCGTGGCATGATTGAGTCCCAACAACTAGACTCAGTTGAGGCTTGATTCTGATTACCGGTCGATTCCCGCAAAATTGAACAAAATTACCCCTTTTCAATGAAGATCTTTTAAGGGGATTAACTCTTTAAATTTCACCAAATAGGGCTGCCTGATAACCATCTTCGTAGTCAAAATAGCCATAAATTGGCCTCGCAGAAAATCTGTCGGCCACCAAAATAATTAACGGTTGCCGATCTAAAATCTATATGTAGGCCTCATCATTAGTTTTTTGTATCGACCCTACTCACAGAATGTATTTACTGAGTAGATCTGATGTTTTTTTTGTGGGGGCCACAGTGAAGTCGTTTTTTGGCCACTTTTGAAGTAGAAATTGGCCAATAAAGGTTCTGACCGCTTGGTAGCTGTGACACAAAAACGCCATTTTGAGGACGATCAACACATTCAGTAAAAATTGGACAAATTTAACCTTCTAATCCACAAAATTGATGTTTTGGTATGTAGTTTTCTCAAATTTCATCTAATATATGCGGGGTTCTCGAGGGTTATCGAGGGTTCTCGAGGGTTATCGAGAAAAAGCACAACCCAAAGGAAAAGGGGAGTTGAAGTTTACAATGGAACAGATATAAATTACAAGTACCATACAATGTAACATAGTAAATCATAGTTTTAATAATAAAAAGTCATGTATTGATTGACAAACTAATTAAAATATGATTAAAATAATTAATAAATAATAATTTAATAATTTAATTATAAATAATAAATATAATAAACTAACGATTTATACCTCTCTGGAGGACTGAGAAGGCATTGTGATGATAAAAGATATAGATCTAGCCTATAACTCAACAATTCGAAGATCTAGATAGATCAAGACTCTAAATATATCTAGATCTATCTAGATAAAATTTATTCTTTCTATAGAGGCCTATTTGAACGCCTGAACATGAATTTTAAAAAAGAGCCGGCTTTTGAAAACAATCCAATTTCTACTTTCGTTTCAGCAGGAAGTATTTAGTATCGAAATTCGGGTCTTATGGAAATAGCTCCTTAGTTTGAGAGTCGATTATTATTTAAAACAGTAATGAAAATTAATTTTTCTTTCGAGTGATTTCGAAAAAAAGAAAGATAATAAACTCGATAAAATTTTAGAATTAAGCAGAGTTGAAGAAGGTAATTGACCACGGCAGTATTTCTAAAAGAAAAAAAATGACGAAACGGTGAAACTTCGATGAAGGCAATGGAGAGGAAAAGAAGATCGATCCCTGACTTATCAAGAAGAGGAGTCGAGTTTAGCAAACAGTGGGACGAAAAGCCGGTACTATCGATTCATTTTCAATTTTCAGTTGTACGAGAGGATGGTGTTCGCGATTAGAAAAAGGAAGGCTCTTTTAAATTAGATCTAATACAAAAAAAATATTAATAGATTTGATTTCACTATCAAATTTACTCAAAACTTTTTACCCCATCCTCTTTGTATGGTCTAAACCGACTTGATAGGGTCAGGCGGCTCTAAACCTGTTTCCTCTTGAATACGTGAATCAGTAGAGAGTAAAAGTAATAAGCATTATAACTAATAACTGTCACACTCTTCTGTTCTCTGTGAGTACTACAGGCACACAGTGAGTAGTTGAGGCATGTAATATGTGTAGGGCCTAGAGTTGAGTAGCGAGTGGGCCTATTCAGACCATTGTTTGGCTACTCACGAGTTCCTGTGGATGAGTCGTTAGGCCTATTGATTGAGACCAACAGTTTTATTGTCACAGCTCTTCAATTATTTTGGTCTCTTTTCTTACATTGTAGACTGTAGACTTAGGTTAGTTTACTGTTTACTAGATCTAGATCTATATAGAATTTGAAAGGTAAACAAAGAAAGTAGAAAGATAAGATTTCTAGATCTAACCTTGATAGATCTAGATCTATCTAGATTAAGATTAAGATTAAGATTATTCCTTTATGATCTTGGGCTTACTCAGTTAGTCCACCAACCCACTCGGGAAGAAAACACCTTGGACCTGGTTTTAACAAACACCCCTGACCTTGTCCCCCGAGTTGAATTAATACCAAGACTATCCGACCATGAAGTTGTTTATTTTGAGTTCCAAATAAAAGTCCCCAAGCAAGTGAACATAGTTCGTCAGATCCCCCTCTACAACAAGGCGGACTGGGAAAGCATGAAATG
>JBCHJU010135632.1:0-10384 GCA_039654505.1 Plocamopherus imperialis | reverse complement strand
ATTTGGAATCGAGGCCTGCTCGGTTTTTATCCTTCATTTGTTGTCATCAAACCGGGCTTAGTATATCTTCGGCCTAAGGCTGAAGAAATTCTTTGTGATCTAGAGGATTGTTAAGCTAGCTAATACCAGTGGCATCTGATCCTGCTTTCCTTGATGAGTATAAGGTAGTTGTCAATGCTTGCCTTGTAGAGACCATTAATGTGCTTGACTTCACGTTTTTGTCGTCTCCATACCGAAAGAGTTGCCAATGCTTGATATATTCAGCGACTGGCTTCTTGAAGAATCGCCATTCGTCTCATCAATCCGACCAGTTTAACTCTTGGCTCATGGCGCAAAAATTCGTCATCATTTTAGTCTCGTGGAACAGCGGATCGCTCTACTCTAAGATAGATGCCACTACATTCAAGAATACGCAGGCATAGAGGGCACCTAGTGTTAGAGAAGGATTTGAGTTTGTTTTTTCTATCGGTTTGGATTTGTAATTATCCGTGTCCTAATGTTGTGTCTGCCTCGTTGAAGTTGAATCTAACAAGGATCCGTCAGATGACCAATGTCCAAGGATCCGTCAGATGACCAATGTCCAATGATCCTTCAGACCAATGTCCAGGATCCGTCTTACTAACAATGTCCAAGGATCCGTCTTACGAACAATGTCCAAGGATCCGTCAGCTGACCAATGTTCAAGGATCCGTCAGATGACCAATGTCCAAGGATCCGTCAGATGACCAATGTCCAAGGATCCGTCAGAAGAATAATATCTAAGGATCCGTCAGCTGACCAATGTCCAAGGATCCGTCAGCTGACCAATGTCCAAGGATCCGTCAGCTGACCAATGTTCAGGATCCGTCTTACTTAGTCCGAGTTTATAGTGGCGGCGGGTTTCGGGAAATCACACGCCTGGCGGTAGCCGCGCCATACCGCAAGAACAACCTGACACGCTCTTCTGTGTAGGCGTTTATAGTCAGGCGTGTCTCGAGCCGCTGATAATTTGCCGACCGGCGCGTCAATTTTTCAAGAATTAAATTTTAATTCTTGCCGACTGTCTCGCGCGGGTTTTGTATACCGTGTGTAGTGTGTAGATATAGTCGACTCATTTCATGTACTACATCTAGGCTTCATTAAAAATGGATGTTGATAAACTCATCGAGGCTGTGTTCCAACGACCCTCCATTTGGGACAAAAGAAAGAAGGAATATGCAAACAGAAATGTTACTGACAGAGAATGGAAAGAAATTGCAAGGGAAATGAATATTGAAGGCAAGTTCTTGTTTTGTTGTTTTTATTCTAATCAGAACAATAAAATACAATGTAACTTTCTACAAATCAATGTACTTTTCTGTGTGTCTGTTTGTGCGACTGACTGTCTGTCTATCAGTGTGTCTGTCCATCTGTCCTCCCCCCTCCATCTTCTTCTTACAATCACCATCTCTTTCCCACCCCATCTCTCTCTCTCTCTCTCTCTCTCTCTCTCTCTCTCTCTCTCTCTCTCTCTCTCTCTCTCTCTCTCTCTCTCTCTTCTGTCTCACATTCACCATCTATATCCCTCCCTTCTCCCTTCTTTCTTTCTTCTTATAGTTGTCTTATTAATCTGAATGGAACAACGCAATGTAACTCTTTACCAATCGTTCTTTATGCCTGCCTGTTTAGTGCCTGTTTATCTCTCATCCTCTATATCCCCGCTCCCTTCTTTCTTGCACATGTATAGGCCTATATGCCTCCCTCTACTATCCATGGCTCTCCTTTGTATGTGTTATCGACTACACAGGAACTAGATCTAGATAATAATCTAGATCTAGATCTGATCAGCGCTTTCTTTTTGGATTTCTACATAAACCAATGGATGGTTCCTGAAGTAAGTGGTGAACATTTCTCTGGTGGATCTGGCATCATTACTGGGTCTTCCACTTCGATTCCAGACATTTGTAGAATTTCCACATGATACCTCCGTATAGGTGTGATCGATTCCTTCTCTATCGATGATGGTGTTGTGCAAAATACAGATGCATTTTATGATGCGATCTGCTAGTTCAGCGCTTGTTTCAATTGGTTTGTTCAGCAGACGCCACTTGGAAGTCATTATCCCAAAAGCACATTCAACAGTTTTCCGACATCTGGACAACCTTTTGTTAAAACATTCTTCATCTGGAGACAAGTTTTGGCCACCATATGGTTTCAGAAGGCATTTCATCAAGGGATAGGCTTCATCTGCAACGAACACAAAGGGTGCCACGTCATTTGAGCCGGGTAGATTTGCTGGCTCCGGAATTTTGATTTTTCCGTTCACTATAGCTTGAAAAAGACTTGAGGCTTGGAATGTTCCTCCATCACTTTGTTTTCCGTAACCTCCCACATCAATTACAATGAATTTGCAATTTGCGTCGACAACGGCTTGGAGAACAATTGAAAAAAAGTGTTTATAGTTATAAAACATAGATCCAGAGTTCTCCGGGCATCGAATTCGAACGTGTTTTCCGTCCAAAGCACCAATGCAATTGGGAAAATTCCAGATGTCCCACATTTCACGAGCGATTGATCTGAATGATTCACACGATGGGACAGGCATGTGCACTGGCTGCAATTCTTCCCAAAGGACGTCAACTGTTTCGGACACAATGCTTGCGATTGTAGCCGTTCCCATCCGAAATGAGAACGCAAGTGATCTGAATGACGCACCCGTATTGAGGTATCTGTGGTGAAAAACAATGTATAAAGTTAAATAGTATTTGGAGAGCATGAAATGCATAAATTACCTTTCGGTAAAATTTGCACAATGATATTAAAAGCGAATATATGTGGTGAACACCACTCACCCCCCCCCCATCTCACACACACACACACACTCATACATCATACCCGAAAATCCCCATTCTCTAAATCATAAACACAATAGCACACATCAATATAAGCACAAATCGTATGCACAAGTACTGCTACATGTGATTATGAGATGTACCGTACAAGACTTGCAAAGCTATTTTATTTTTAGATAACATACACATAAATATCATGTTTGTTTGCCTTGCAGATGGTGTACTGAGAAAAAAATGGAAGAATCTACGGGATTATTTTGGAACCGAGTATTCAAAAAGACCGGTGGCACGTTCGGGGGACGGTGCGGATTCTCCAACCTGGACATCAAAATGGAAGTATTTTGAACAGCTTCTATTCTTAAGGGATATAATTGCACCGAGGAAGTGTTCTGGCCCATTAAGTGGCATTATAGACAACGATCGAGCAGAAGACTCTCAGCATGCTTTCCGTGTCGTGCAGTCTACAAGTAATTCTCAAAATGAAAGTCAAACTATCGATCACGACGAGCCTGAAATCCTGAATATCACTGGCGATACTGATTCAATGATGGCTGTTGCTACGAGCCCCACATCGACGCAATTAAAATCACAAACACCCCCTCAAGCCACCGGGGGTAAAAAGAGAAAAACGGCATCGTACAACCACTACGAACAATTATTGGATATAGAGAAGCAAAAGATCGAGTTGCTGAGTGCATGCGGCAAAAGCAAGCAAAATGATGATGATGATGACATGCTTTTCTTGAAGTCTCTTCATCCCTTTGTCAAGAACGTTCCGATGGAGAGGAAGATGGCATTTCGTAGCAAAATGCAGATGCTTGTTGACGAATTCACCTATGGAGCTGCTAACAACCATAACGTGACCCTTAACAGAAGTCAACAATATGGACAAAGTACATCAGTATTTACATTGCATTCATCGGAGGACAGACCATACAATCCTTGTCCAGTTGTTGATACCTACCAATCTTATCATACCAGCAACTACAATGAGTAACTGCCATGGATAGTGATCCATTATCACTTTAGTTTTTTGTTTTTTGTTTTGTTTTTGTTTTTCATTGTTTTTCATCATTAAAGTACTGAACTCAGTTTCATCTTTTTGTACACAATCGTGTCGGTTCTTTCTGTCTTTTTATTTTAATTGTTTTTGTTTGTTTCAATATATGCGTTGGAAAGAAGATTATAATCATTAAAATGTAAATGGTTACATTTTATTTTTTCCGCTTAAGATTTTTATTTAGTGGTTGGCAGCATATTCACTGATTTACTGCCAAATTTGCACAACATTCCCATATTCCATGATGAAAGAAACAAAACAGTTTGTCCAATAATATGTGTAGATCTACTGCCAGTCACAAGATAAAAATTAATAGGAAATAATGAAATGCAACCATTGATATTTGGTTTCAAATGCAATGCAGCTAAATCAGTCAATTTACTGAAATAGAAATATCTCTAAATCTATGTTCAGTTTAGGGAGAAAACGATACAAATAAAAAGTTCCAAATTAATTCTTAAGTACGCAGTCTCTGATTTGTGGTAAAATGAAATAGGTATGTGTATCAATATTATCATTGACTATACATTACAGTTTTGTAGACCTACCTACCTCAATGTAACAACCAGCCGTTCCTCAGGAAGGATCGGGTTGTGCAAGTTGCACCATGCCTTGCTCAGTTTGGATTCCACTTTCTTCAAAATGTAATCAAATGTATTGAGGCTCATCCGTGTATACGAATGAAATCGATCTGGATATGCTTTCAGCTGATGGAAAAGATGGTGGTACTCGCCGTCAGTTGATCTAGACTTATTTACATCGTGGACGCTAACTGTCCTCCGTCTTTTAAAGCCGGTACGCAAAAGTACAGGGGTCTCGGCCAACAAAAAGTGTTCCAAAAAGGAAGAAGCCATTTTGTCCACCGTGTAGTAACCACTAGACAGTTAGGCTTTTCCGGCTATACTATGTACACTAAAGGTGGGAAGCATTCTGGCGCGAGTTTCCTAGCGCGAGTGGTCCTCGCGCGGCAACCCGCCACCCGCCGTCACTATAAACTTGCCCTAACAATGTCCAAGGATCCGTCTTACGAACAATGTCCAAGGATCCGTCAGATGACCAATGTCCAAGGATCCGTCAGATGACCAATGTTCAAGGATCCGTCAGATGAATAATATCTAAGGATCCGTCAGCTGACCAATGTCCAAGGATCCGTCAGATGACCAATGTCCAAGGATCCGTCAGATGACCAATGTCCAAGGATCCGTCAGAAGAGCAATGTCCAAGGATCCGTCAGATGACCAATGTTCAAGGATCCGTCAGATGAATAATATCTAAGGATCCTTCAGACGACTAATGTCCAGGATCCGTCAGATGACCATTGTCCAAGGATTCGTCAGACGACCATTGTGCAAGGATTCGTCAAATGATCAATGCCCAAGGAACCGTCAGATGACCATTGTCCAAGGATCCTTCAGATGAACAATGTCCAGGATCTGTCAGACGACCATTGTCCATGGATCCGTCAGATGATCATATTAGGGTATATGTCCATGGATCTGCCAATTGAAATAACGTCCTGCCTGATGACCAAAGTCCAAGAATCCGTCAGACGACCATTGTCCAAGAATCTGTGTGATGACCAATATTCGGTGCACAAGTCAGTGTTATCTGACCTTCAGATAGTCGTGCTATGGTTTGCCCAGAAGGCTTGCCGCACAGGATTGAGACACGAGGCTGAGTCATCGTGGCAAGACCAGTCAAGGAAGGAGGGACTGTTACAACTATTCGCGTTGCTCTATGCTTATGGGTAGAATTCTCTCCCCTTGTCAAGGCGTTTGGTCGGTGCCGTTGTCCCGAGTTTGTGGATTGGCCAAGAAATTTGGAACGCTTTCATTCTTTACTGAATTCAAACCGTTGTTTAGTTTGGGTTTTGTTGTTGTTGTTATTGTTGTTGTTGTTGTTGTTGTTGTTGTTGTTGTTGTTGTTGTTGTTGTTGTCGTTCTTGTTCTTGTTCTTGTTCTTGTTGCTGTTGTTGTTGTTGTTGTTGTTGTTATAATGTTCACAATGAGGTTTGCTGAAATTGTTTAGATCTTAATAATGTATCAGATCTAGTTTCTTGTCTGTCTTTCAAATGTCTCTAGGACTTGGTGTGCAGAACGCCTATACAGAAATCCCATTCGTTGCCCGTGCGTAAACGTTCGTCAAGCAACGTGTGTAATGACCAACATCAATCAAAAATTTATATTCCAGACACAAGTTTTTAGACCATGGACTGCATTGTTAACATGAGGGGTTAAATCCGACACATATATAAGATCACGAATCCTAGTGGGATGATTGTAAGGACTCCATGCTTTTCTTACCAGGGCGAACTGGTGCCAACGTCCCAAGTTTCCGGCACCAGTAGAACCATTATTATCGGGTATTTTTTCTTTTGGAAATCCTTTCCCCACGCATCTGTGTTTATTCTCATTTGAAATTGTCTAGTTCTAACATTATTGTTTCGGATGGAATCATTTGCGCCATACGTTTTTTTTCTTTTTCGAGACAATGTCATTTTCCATGTACATGTATAACAAATGAGAGGATGACTACAGATTCTAAGTTCATTATCGCTGAGCTATGTTTCAGTCATTGTAACCGTTACTCTCTTGGCAGAATCCATGCTGGTGTCGAGAAAACGTAAGGGAATGACTATCTGCAGTCTGTATATTATGTTCATACTACTTATATGAAATGGGACTCATTCAGCCAGTGAATCCAAAAATTACTCGTCGGTCTTTGATGCATAAATTTCAAGACTATTTTTTTTTTTTTACTTGACAATGGAGTTTTAGCGACGATTCATAACAGACGACATAATCTATGTTTCTTCATTTCTTCTTTGTCATGGCTAACGTAATCTGTTTTCATCAGGTCTAGTTTATCATGACTGACATAATCTCTTTTCATCATTTTACCATGGCCCACATACTCTGTGTTACATCATGTTTAGTTTACCAATGCTGATATAACCTTTTGTTTCATTATTTCTAGTTTATCATGGTTGACATAGTCTCGTCGGTATCGTTCTATGGACGTTTAATTACAATTTTCACTCATAGCATTTTTATCTTTTAAAAAATTAATTTTGCTTACTTGTATTGACCAATTTTATTTTTGATAAAAATGAGATAAGTGACTGGCAATAGAGTTCACTTTAAAATAAAATTAAAAAATAAATATTCCATTAATATAGCGCTTTTCGCCGAAGCCTCAAAGCGCTTTACAATGCATTTATTCCCCCAGCAGGCATGTCCCCCGGTTAACATACGTTGAAGTGCAGCCCATTTGGCGCGACATTTACCAGCCTATTGCCAGGTACCCCTTTGACAGCAATTGGAGTAAAATTTCTTGCTTAAGGAAAAAAGCACAACGGTCTCTAGCAGGAATCGAACCCAAGACCCCTTGGTCTCATGCCGAACGCTATATCCATTGAGCCACTGTGCCTCCACTTTGTGTCTGAAGCAGTGAAAAACCGAAAATTTTTAGTAAACTGTTTATAGAACGATATGGACGCTGTGCTTCAACATGATAATGTTGTCAAGTATATTGAAGGTTGTGTGGAGTGCTGCCATTCTATTTTTAACTTGTGCTGTATATTAGAATATATTATATTATTACATGTATTCTATTATATTGTATTGTATTATAATATCATCATTATTTTGACTTTTGCAGTGTTTTATTTGTCATAATAATCAATATTTCTTTCTATATCTTTGTTGATTTATTCAGGTCGTTCATGCTGACAGTTGAGTTTAATTTGTTCTATTGGGTTTCGTGTTATGTTCTTCGTTTTGCTTTCTAGTGTGTTGTTGGTTGAGTTCTTTTCCCCTTTTTTGTGTGCTTGAAGTTAGGTTTTGTTTTGATCGTTTTTGTTTGTTTGTTTACTGGTGCGAGAGTGAGGATACTTGTTTCGGGTTTGCTTGTTGTTGTTTGTTTGTTTGTTGTTGTTTTTGTTGTTTTGTTTGTTTTGTTTTTTGTTGTTGGTTGTTGTTGTTTTGTTTTTTTTTTGGGGGGGGCTTTGTTTGTTATGTTTTGTTATTTTTACTATTGTTGTTCTTGTGTCTTGATCGTTTGCTGTTTTTGTCATTTTCTTGGGGTGGAGGAAAGAGGGATTTTTTTCTGGTTTATTTTGATTTCGGATGGGGTTTTCTGGTTTGTTTCTGGGTCGTTTCTTTTGGTTTTGGTTGTTTTGCTGTTGTTGATGTTGTAATTGATGTTCTTGTTGATGTTCTCATTGTTTTGAGGTGTGGGCTTCTTTTTTTTTAAGTTTGTCATAGAGGCTATGATTGTATGTGGTGTCTTCCATCAAAGTGATGCTGGATGCGCATGGGATGGAGGCGGAGATGAAAATTTTTTTTTTTTTTTTTTTTTTGTAAGTGCTGTCGAATAATGATAATAATAATATGCCTCTGTAATGCTTTATCTAAATGTAAATGCAGCGATGGTGTCGCTGACGATGGACGGCAGAAATTTGGAGGAGTGAAGTAGGCAGAGCTTTTTTGTGGTTATTGTACTGTTATTAATGAGGAAAATACGATTAAATTCTTCGCATCATGGCGCTATCGTTCGTTTGGGGGCGGGTGGGGATCAATGAACCTCAAGGTCGCTGATGTGAACTAGATGATCACAGCCCTTGTTTCTTTTTTTTTTCTTTTTGTTATTTGTTCTGTTTCTTTTTTTTTTTTTACATTGCCTTGTTCTTCCATAATTGGGGGTAAGCTATTTATAGCATTGTTGTGACTGCTGGCTTGTTTGCTTCATTGATTGTTCGATTGGTCGATTGATTGTATTATAATATACTTTATCGTCATTATTACTCTCAATACAATATTAACAACAATAAAAAAAAAATATTGCAATTATATATACATAATAAATTTTAATACGACAAGTCACTCAGTCTCGTTTTGTCTTATTTTCAATCGCCATTTTGTAAAGTAAAGAGAACGTCGTTTTTCTTCTTCCTCTTCGTCTTCTTCTCTATCTTCTTGTCGTCCTCTCTCCCTCTTCTTTATCCTCCCATTTCTCATTCTTGTTTCTTCCTGTCTTTGTCCTTTTTCTTCTTTATCTCCGTCTTTTTTTTATGCTTTCTTCCTTTTCTTTTCCTTCTACTACTCATCCTCCTCCACCTCCTCTTATTCCATTCTTCTCCCTATTATTCTTATTCTTATTATTGTTATTGCTATATTTATTATAATTATCATTGTTATTATTTTTATTATTTTTATTATTATTATCATCATCATCATCATCATCATTTGAAGGAGATGAGTATGATGACTCGCTGTATGAAGACAAGACTAGTATGATAAGATAACGATAAAAAAGATAACTATAGTGGGGGGAAACAGTAGAAAGATTTATAATGAAATAATTTCTTGATATTACGCCGAATAATCCACAAAGAGTTTATCCAAATATCGTTGCTGTGAACCATTACTGCTATAAATAGCCGCTATCTTGTAGAGAAATCAAACAATATCGTATTTGCCGTTGTGCTCCAACCCACTGTAAGAAACATCTGCATAGAGGATTACTTCTCTGTTCTTTCTCAAAGGATACATTAATTTTGTTTAATGTGTGTAAAACGAATTACAAAACTCTAGTTTATCTAGTCCAATTCTCGTGTAGATGATAATGCGAGAAGCAAAGAGGAAGAATCGTTATTTGAGAAAAGGATGATCTTCAAAATTGCTCAGACAAATAGCCGTTTCGGGATGGGTTTCAAGGTCATGGTCCTTCAATTCCCCTTGCAGACGACCGTTTGGTATACTGACACTGTTTATATTTACAGAATATGTCGTGCATTATCACTGGCATGCGCCCGTTAGAAGAAACCGAGTAGGCATATAACCGACCATTAAGAGGAACGCGGAATAACTCTGTCCAAACAACTAAATGTCTTCGACATAGCCTTGGGAGGCCATGTGGTAACTCTTCAAACAGAGAAGTTTACTTGTAGCATAGCCTAGCCGAACTCAAATCGTTTCTTTCCGTTTCTATTTTTAGAAAACGGGATCCGATAATGCGTTAGAAAGAAGATAGCCTTAAAAAAGAACAAAGGAAAAACAGAAAAGAGAGAAAAGAAAAGAACAAAAACAAAAAAGAAAGCAAAAACAGTTTTGATCTCTATCTTTCTATATGTTTGCTTTATTTATCGTACATGAGAATCCGAAACCAACACTGTTACCATGGCGGTCGCAAGACTGCACGTTAACACTTTGTGATATGCCGTAAGGATTTTCCATCCATGCAGTGATAATTCTTTTTTGCCAGAGAGGCCGTCTCCTTGCATCAAATATTCATTTACTTACAGCATATCAAAGATGTCGGATATAGCATTGGCTTCATCCTATGAATTACCAAAATATTGAGTCCAACGTTTCGAAAGCAGCTGGTAGTTACAGTTATTAATGCGAAGAATATTAACGTGACCATTTAACGTAATCATAACAATAATAATAATAATAATTATTATTATTATTATTATTATTATTATTATTATTATTATTATTATTATTATTAT
>JBCHJU010135523.1:0-10384 GCA_039654505.1 Plocamopherus imperialis | reverse complement strand
TTGCTGTGTGACACAATCTGAAATATTTGTTATCCTCATTATGATTGCACTTTGTTTGAAATCATCAAAACAAAGTGTCCCCCAAGCATAAAGGGGTAAATCCGCCCCTGACGTATACTACGTTAACTCGACATCGCTTGATTTTCGGATAACTTGATCTTTTTCATTGGAACAGACCCCCCACTGTAGTACAATATCTATCAACGGTTAACTTGAAGAACGGATATCTTGATCTTTTTTCTCTCCCCTATCAACATCGACTTAGGCGGAGTCTATTGTATATATATATTTGTATTAAATGCACTTAGGACGACATTTGGGCGACATAAGTCGCCCGTGTACTGCACTTCGTTTTTATGACGACACATATACGGTCGTCATAACGCTATGGCTTTTCCTATGGAGACCAGAGCTTGAAATAAACATTTGGTACCATAATTTGTTGGGTCGAAACATAAATTTTGTTGTCCTAAGTCGACGATTCGATTAAATTACTCTGACAGGGTTTCATCGTGACTTTTGTGCTTCGGTCTTTATGGCGACTATCATGCAAAGGAGACTTAGGATGACCAGTGGAAATATGCTTTTTAAAATGGGAAAACGGGCGTATATTTTTCTTAAATTTTTTGTGAATATTTGAAATATTACTTTTTGTGCTGACACCGGGTTTCATGAAGATATATGACTTCGTTATGATAATATCTTTGAATCGTGAATTTAAGTCCAAATATACGTTTTTGGAAAGCTATATTTAGACAGGAAGTTAGAAGCCGACAGTGATCGCATTTTCTCAATTGAGACCACAGCAAGTTTAGCCACCTTTCAAAATGGACGCCATTGATCCTAAACTTATGACTCGGTCAAAAAGAATGGTTTTAATGGCTTTGGAAAAGACCAAAGATGACGAAGGTAAGTTTTAAAACATTGTATCACATGGCACTATGTTAGTTCTGTAGATGTAGATTAGTTTAAAAGAATATAACCTGTGAATTTAGTTGGAAGACCAGTCTGTCAAGATCTCTACTCTAAACTACTCTAACTTTACAACCAGGTTAACTAAGAAGTCTACACTCAGTAACACTCTACGCTAAGAGACCGGTCCTATCAATAATACATCTAGATCTAGATAGGCCTACTTTACTTTCTCTGTTATTTTCTAATTATATCTAAGATCTAGATCTAGATTCTAGATCAGCTTCAAGAACGTATCTTTATTATAGATCTAGATCTATCTAAATCTCTCTAGATCTAGAATCTAGATCTAGATCTAGATCTAGATCTAGATCTC
This sequence comes from Plocamopherus imperialis, assembly GCA_039654505.1. Lineage (NCBI taxonomy): Eukaryota > Metazoa > Mollusca > Gastropoda > Nudibranchia > Polyceridae > Plocamopherus > Plocamopherus imperialis. Next base: position 9,096 of record JBCHJU010135523.1, on the reverse strand, counting down.
TTACTCTTCTCTATAAAATCTAACCTACTACACTTAGTTACACTAGGCCTACTACTATTAGATCTACTACTACTAGATGTCTAGATCTAGAAGTCTAGATCTAGATTTAGATCTCTTGCCTTCTAATTCTAAATACTAAATGTATTTATTATAAAACTGATCTGATCTCTCATCTCGTGAGATCTTGATCTAGAGACTAGATCTCTAGACTAGTTAAAGTACGGTAGTTATTAGTACCAGTATCTGGGATGATTGATCTGAGCTCTAAGTCTAAGATCTAGAGCTAGAATCTAGATCGATCTATATATACAGAGTAGCCTAACCTCTGGATAATGACATTGCTCAGGAGCGAAGATTTTTATCGTTTTCCGGAGGTGTTGCTATCCCAAGGTTTTCAAGATGGCAGAAAAGGAGCACGGTCATAGGTCAGGTTAAAACGATTCTCCTGGGGAAAATAAAATGCGATGCACGGACCTGTGATTCAGTTGATAAGACAGGTCCTAACCACGTAAGAATGTGTCATCTGTCATTGTTTTGATTATTTTATATATATTAAAATTATAATGATAATGAACAGTGTTCAGTGTTGTGATTAATAGTCGTGATCGAAGGCCATTTTCCCTCTGTCCCAACCATCTTTGAACGATAATAAACAATGCCCGATCTCCGCGTTCTGTAGTGTATTACTATTAATTGGCATATATTAGTATTATGGGTGGGGATCAGCATCAGTTCAATCTTGTTAAATGGCCTTTAATACTACAATGGAACAATGGGGGGAGGCAAAGCTGGCATCGCAAACGCCAATTGTGATAGTATAGTGGCCCTGATAAGGGTCATTTGAGGTGGAGGGGGGGGTGGATTCGCCATACAGTAGGATCTCATTGTTCGGGAAATAATCGTTTTCACTGGCTTAGAGTACAAGATACCGCTGGTCGGAAATGAGATTGTCTGATTGGCCAGATTTTTTTGTAACGCATTGCTGTTAATTGCCGAATGCTAGATGGATGTCGCTAACCAGAGGTTTCTTTGACATTTATGTCACTATTTTGAGGTTTTTATTACTAGTATATAATATATAGCAAAAAAATCGGGACCAGAGATCAATGTCGCTTACCGGAGGTTGTCGTTATAGAGGTGTCGTTTTCCAGAGGTTCCACTCTAATAATTTTGATGTTAGATTTTAAAGATTTATTGGAAGAGTCCCATCTATCTACATTGCACTACACTTTTACATCCTTTCCCCCCGCCCCCTTTTTTTTTGACTCCCTTCAATATATTCTCTTCTCTTTATTTTCTTATTATCACTTTCTAAGTATCGCAAACACTTAAAGATCATCTAAAAGTAATGACAATTAGATCATAAATGGAATATCACAGATGTTTTGTTGTGTTCATTGTTTTACAGGTTGTAAGGAAATAAAATTTTCAACTCCAAAATTCAATCATTTGCAAACAATCCGGATGATCCTTTTGACGTTAATGAACCTGGGACATCATATTCAGTTGTAAGTGTCTTAGTGTTATATCTTTGATTAATCTAAACCGAAAATGCTGTTAGACATAATTGCTTTGAAATGTTTTTTCAAAAAAAGTTGTTTATTTTTATCACAACTTAGAATTTTGTGTTAATCGATATATTTTTATATATCATGCAGAATATTTACACTCTTTGCATTGCATTGATCAGATTGATGAAGGCTCATTGAGAACTAATATTTCATTGAGTGTTGATCTGTTGAGCTTTTCTGTTTTTTAAGTTTTCAACTGGGTTTTTTTTCAGTTTATTAAATTAATACATTAATTGTTGTGTTTGAAGTTAAAGTAATTTACTGGATTCCAGCTCACTATTACTATGGAATTTTTTCCTTTTTTTCTGGTAATGTTTATTTTGTGTTGGGTTTTTTTAACGTTTTGCTTAAAACTTGTTCTTCACAAGTGTTGTCATTTAACTTTTGTTTCTTGATAGGATAAAAACTATGAACCTTCGACAAGAGATTCCAGCGATGAGAGTTGTGGAGTAATGGACACTGGCGAGGTATGATAGCTGTAAAACTGTTACATGAAATCGTAAAAATGGCTTAAAAAATTAAAAAGGGATCTTGGTGGTCTAATTGTCAAGTGACCAACTATCCACAGTTCAATCTAATCATTTTTCTGCCAATCACACGCACAAACTAAAATTGTATTCACATGATAAGTAAAGGATGGATCAAACCATACAATAGATTAAAGACAAATAAATAAGGAGACCTTGTAGACAAAAAAAAATTGTCACTGGCAAAAATTTGGGTCCCAATATTTAAATTAAATTTTTTTTCATGTATAACAAATTTGGTATCAATTAAACAGGAAACATAGAGGGATATGAAAATAAAAATAATTGTAGACCTTTTAAATTATGTATTTACTTTCTGTGTCTTTATATATATATGTGTGTGCATTCTAAATTAAAAAAACAATAAAAAAGCAAAAAACCGCAAGCTCACCAAATAAATTTTAAGCTTCACTCTTTATGGCTAGTAGATCAATTTATTTATTCACGGTATATATTTTGTTGGTTACTTTTTAGTTGTTTTTATGTGACATACAATTTACCCTTTTTTTTATTATTTAGAATTAAAACATAGCTTTCTTTCTTTATAGGATAAAAACTATGAACCTTCAAATCTTTTTAATAATAATACATATGAAATCCTTTATTGTAGAATTTGCAAATTTCCAACATTGAAATTATAAATTCTCTTGTATGTGTAACATATATGGTAATTGACTAATTCTTTTTTCACAATGGATCTTTTCCTCCATTTCTTTGTATTTGGGTTTTCAGGGATGGGACGAATTAGGGAAATTTTATATCTCTACTACTCTCTAATCTTTGATCAATTCGAGTTATCTGTGTTTGACTGTACATTTGTTTTTGTTGTTGTTGTTTTTTTTAGTATGTTCCCGAGTCAGGGAGTGATGATGACATTGAAATTCCCTTTCAAGGAGTTGTGCAGTCAATGACAAACCAAGAGGTAAATTCCTTAGTTATAAGTCCATGTCTCTAGTCTTCCTTTCTCACTATGATTCCTATCAACAATACTAATACTATTAGGGATCTGATACAATCATTGTCCCCTAAGTAAATATGCAATTCTCATAAGTATTAGATCTACATCTTTTAAAAAAATATATTATTGTACCCTCCGAAACTGAGGCTGTCTTTAACTTTAAAGGAAAGAAAGAAAAGTGAACAAGATTTTATAATAGGTTCCTTTTTTTAAATAGTTTTTTTTTAACTAGAGAAAGAAATGCTGGTAATACTTATTTGTGTTTAATTTTTTTTGGAACCTTTTTAAGTGGATGATTATAAATGTTACATATATCATACTAATGAATTATTTTTTCATGTATAATTAGTTCCTTTATATAATGGATTTTGAATTTAGATACATGTATTGGTCTTTAAAATTCATTATTCTTGTAAAGCTCTCTCTGAGCATGCCTGATCTTGAAAAGCTTGTAATTACTATTATTACTATTATTATTATTATTATTATTATTATTATTATTATTATTATTATTATTATTATTATTGTATTATCATTATTTTATTATAACTATTATTGCTATTGTATTATATTATAATTATGATTATTATTATTATCATTGCTTTACTTTGCTGATCCCTAACTGCTGGACTGGAGTCCTTTTTCAGCAGTCTATTATTATTATTATTATTATTTTTACTATTACAATTATTATTATTTTAATTATAATTAATTCATGGTATTGACAGGTTGCCAAGACTCCCGATGCTCCCCAGTTTAGTGTCAAAGGTGAGCAAAATCATATAACTTTTTTTGAGGTTTTATATACAGTAAAACTCAGATTCGGCAAACTCTTTCGGTCTTTTGTAAAAGTTCATTGGATGCAAGGTTCGTTGAAGCAAAGGTCCACACCTTGCCCTACCCTACCCCTTAATCGCCTACACATCTGCCAATAGTCTGACTATGCGTTACTGCTATGCTGCCCCCTCGCCCTCCTTCCTTCGTTCATTGTCTCTGCGTCTTCACACATTGCCCTACCCTACCCCTTAACCGCCCATGTGAAGGCCCTGGTCTGCTACACATTACTGTTATGCTGCCCAGTTACCAAATGTCTCTGCATAACTGTATCCACCACCTTGTCCTACCCCTAGTCCAAGTGTGCGTAAGATTAATAATATAATAGCCTTGTTTCTTATCAACTGACAGTAGGACTTATGACTATGAACTTCTTAGATTTTTTTTATTATGATTGCAGTGACATCTGGTTCGTTGGAACCGAGGTTGGATTGAGATTAGTTCATTAGATAAAAGATATTTAATATAGCTAATGAGGGGAGAAAAAACGGATTTTTCTCTGTTCGTTGAATGCAAGGTGCACGTTGAGTCAGAGTTCGTTGAATTCGAGTTTTACTGTATATATTTTAGCCACAATATTTATTCTTGTTCTTTTCATCTAAGAAATTTATTTACTCATGAGAGATCCCTCAAGAAAATTTTCTTAGCCCCCAAGAAAACCATTATCTTGTCTCAAAATAACTGGAACATTATGTATACTCATTATATTTTTTTCAATGTTTCATATTTTTGTCATCACATGATCTTTGTTAATCTCAAATTTTCCTAGCATTAATGAATTCATTTTTGAAATACTATTATGTGTATTTTTCTGGTGTTACTGAATATTATACTAGGTATTTTGAAACACTCAATTTTGATTGAATTTAAAAATACAACTTTCTATCCTCCTCAGAAAAGAAAAAAAGACCATCACGTCCATGTGCCTTATGTGGGGAACTTCAAACTCAACTAGCCAGACATCTAAAGAGAATGCATAAGGATGAGGCTGATGTCAAACATGCTCTGAGCTTGCCAAGGACTGAAAGGCTACGAAAGATAAATGACATTAAAAAACAAGGAATTCTTTCACGTAATATAAAATTAAAAAGTGAAGGTAAAGAGCTTCTTAGAGAAAGGAGGCAAGGTTCTGAAGCCCTTGCAATGTGTTTGGGCTGTAAAGGATTTTACAGTAAACGCAGAATAGCTAAACACCAAAAGATATGTGAACAGAGTTCAGGGGTACATCAAGGCACTCTATGTTCTAGTTTTCTCAAAGACTCTTCTTCTAGTGAACAAGATGCTTTTGAAATAGAAGTTTTACAGAAATTTAGAAATGACGCTGCTGGAACATTATGTAAAACTGATTATGCTATAATAAAATTAGGGCGGAAACTGTGGGCAAAATCAGCTCGTAAAGAACGCCGTGTCATCATGAATGACATGAGGTTGTATGGCAACCTACTTTTAGAATTTAGAAAAAACGCACATGATGATAAGTTAACAGGCGAAGATATATTAAAGCGGGAACATTTTGAGCATCTTACAAATGCAATTCAGAACTTATCTAAAGATGAGCATGGAAATTTGAAACCAGGTCTAAAATTGGCCATTGGATATCTCCTGAAAAAGTGTATCAAGGTGTTGAAAGGATACTATATCCAAGAAAATAGGCTCAAAGAATCTGAAGAAGTGGATATGTTTTCTGCCCTTTTGGATCTGAACTGGGAATTTATTTTTTATAGTGCGCAACTCATGTGTGAGCAAAGACGCCAAACCCTAAGAAAACCAGCAGACATGCCCTTAGAAAGAGACTTGACAACATTCAGGAACTTTCTTATCGAAGAATCAAAGAAAATGATCAATGACTCTTTTCATAAATGGGATAGACATGATTTTATCCATCTGAGAAATATTTTGGTTTCCAGGTTAACATTATTCAATGCCAGGCGAGGTGGTGAGCCAGCAAGAATGTTGCTCACAGAATGGTCTGAAGCTTGCAAGGGAGCATGGATTGACCCACAGCAAATAAACAGCTTGCAAGATCCACTTGAAAAAGAGCTTGTTGGAGAGATGAAACTAGCATATCAATCTGGGAAAGGTAGCAGAAGACTAGTTCCAGTACTTTTTCCTAAGGATACATTGCCAGCAATGGAAAAACTTGTAGAACTTAGAGAGGAATGTGGAATTTCAGACAGGAATCCATTCCTTTTCCCAAATACAGGCCTGTCAGAGGATCATGTCATAGGGTGGAATAGCATCCAATCAGTAGCAAAGCTTATGGGAAGCAAACTGGAAAGACCACACTTGCTCATTGCAGATAAATTCCGCCATAGAACATCAACACTCTTTGCACTCATGGAAATCCCCAGGGAAAAGCGAGACATATTTTACAAGCACATGGGTCACTCCGAACAAATGAATCGTGACGTCTATCAATGCCCTTTAGCCATACGAGAGATCACTGAAGTTGGAAGTTTCCTGCAGCAATTAGACACAAACACTAGTGAAAAGAAGGTGCATGCATCTTCAAACCAAATGAGGGGCGAAACGTGTTCCACTAACAGCATCCCTCACAGTGTGATAGCTACAGATGATCATGAAATTGAAATAATGGAAAGCTCTTCTAACCAAATCATAGGACTTGAGCAACAACAATATAATACCTGTAGCCCAAAACCATCTGAAGAACCTGAACATGATGACAATGTGCAGAATGAAAGTACAGCTTTAAGAGAAGGTGGTACACTTTCCGGAAGGGATCTCTGTGTGACTGGAACTCGAATGTCATCAAAGAAATCATGTTCCCGAAGATATATGCGCTGGAAGCCAGCAGATACAGAAAAAGTTGTTTCCCATTTCAAAGCCTATATTAATGACATTAATAGTTCAACAACATCAAAGGGTGGGTTGCCATCTAAGATAGAAATAGAAGTGTTCTTAAAATCTCATCTCATATTTGAGGATACTGATGTTTCTGATTCTGCTAAAATTTCTCTCATAAAAACAAAAGTATTCAATGAAAGAAAAAAGAACAGAGAAAATACTTTAAAACAATTCAGTTAATATTATCACTTATTCATGTATTTTAATTTAAACAATAAATGTCTATATATATGAACAACAGCAAATGAATATATGCTTCAAATTAAGTTTTATCATCATGGGAATTATTAATACCATATGTTATTATTATTAACAATAAATGAAAACAAAGACATAATGAAGATAAAATATTGTTTCTTTTAAACTTTGCATTTGTTTTGCCCTTTAAATGTTGACTCCGATTGATCAGTTTTAGATAAGCTCCAAATTTTTACGATGAGATTTGCATTTGTTGAATGCTAAATTAAGTAGAAAGCTTGTAAGATTGAAAAAGACTTTCATGATATTCCTGTAATTGTAATTGAATAATGCTGCAGGCTGTATTGATTTTTCCAGGAACTGTTCAACTTCTTTATTCTTTTTTTACTATCATTACATTATTAATTCATTAAATAATTTCAAAGTCATATTTCATTTTATTAAATTTTGGAAATAAAGTTTTGCCACTTATCATTTAGATACAATTTCTGATGTTCTTATTGTCTTATTTATATATCATAATTATCATTAAATTGCCCTAATGTAAGTTAATGTTTCATTGACAGAAATGACAGACATTCCCTTCCAAAATCTATGATACGTATTTATAGAACAGCGACTGTTAATATTAAAAGGCGCACATCTGAAAACAATGCACACCCTGAGTTTCAGATTGACACAGACGTAAAGATGTGCCACAATGTATCCAATAAATGGTACTTTATCGATGTGGATATCCAATTTTTTTCGGAATACACCACACCTGTCTTTTCCACCGCCCTTGTCCTATGAGTCCCTCAAGAGTAAGCCTACATAGATTAGTATAGTCCTGGCCTCACGGAAAATTGCATTTTTGGATGACAAAAATTGCAAGGTAAACAGCCTAAAATTGCAACCTCTCCAGACGCATTTTAAGCTTTAGAAACATTACAATTCCAGCAAAAGCAACGCAAGTTTTTAAACTTTTAACAAAATATTATTCTCAGAACAAATTTTATCAGAAAAAGAATTAACCAAAAAACTACACAGAAACAAAACAAAAACCAATAACCCAAAAACTAAAAAAAAATATACATACACAAAATAACAAGCAATAGCAAAATAAAACGAACAGTAAAAAACGAAAAAAACGAAAAACAAAATGAAAAGAAACAACACAAACACACTCCAAAACAAAAGAAAGTGCATGCTGCCAAAAACTACCAAGTTCAAAATTGTAATTGTAACAGTAGGCTATATTTACTTCAAGGAAACTTAAAGTTTGAGAATAAAATATTTTGAAATGTAAGAAATAATCTGTACTATGATTATGTAGAGTTACGTGTAACTGTAACATTAAATTAACAAAATGCATGTAGGCCTAACTCAATTTAGACTTTCTCTTTCTATCATATCGCCTCCCCCCCCCCCACCCACACCTTGCCTGTGTGTGTGTGTGTTTCTGTCTATCTACTATCTGTTTCTGTATGTGTATGTCTCTATCTAAATACTGTAGTCTAATCAAATATCTACCCCACCAGGCATGCTCCCTGGGGAACATACAGTTAATTTAAAGTTCAGCACAATCAGTGCAACAATACCAGCCTATTACCAGGTACCCTTTGTTCTCATAGGATGACCCACAAGAATATCCAAAAATTTGGACCCTTGGGAAGACACATATACCGGTTGACCTAAGTATCCATTTTCCTGTGGTCGTCCTAAGGGTGGTCGTCCTAATGACTCTCAAATCCTTAGAAAATTTATGACGACCACTTAAAAACATATATTTTATATTTTTCAAGATAAAAGTTTATGACCTTTCTAGAAGATCAAAAATAGTCTTAATTAATGACAAATGATGTTTTTCTAATTAATTTCTAATTTGTGTGGCCGCTGTGGCCGGTCTACACAAGTACACGCTTTACTGTAAAATTTCGTGTCGTCCTAAGGTCACAATAACACTTATATATATATATCCTTTATTAAAAAAAATTAGTGCTCATTGTGGGCTCCACACCCGGAACCGCCCGGAATTTTTGCGCCTCACTGTAGATCTACTCAGTCAGTTGAAAATTCCAAAAACTATTTTTCAGTAAACATTATACATCCAAGTAGGGACATGATCCCTATTCATTAAAAAACAAATAGCATGGCTCTGTCA
>JBCHJU010135412.1:2500-10386 GCA_039654505.1 Plocamopherus imperialis | reverse complement strand
AAGAAGAAGAAGAAGAAGAAGAAGAAGAAGAAGAAGAAGAAGAAGAAAAAGAAGAAAAAGAAGAAGAAGAAGAAGAAAAAGAAAAAGAAGACGAAGGAAGGGAGGAGGGGGAAAAGAAGAAGAGGATAAGAAAGAACATAGTGAGAAGAGAGAAGGAAGTGGGGTCTGTGGAGGGGAGGGCATTCGAAAAATATAGAGAATGGACAAGAATTATAGAACAACAAAACAAACAGTAGGAATTGCAGACTGATTTCTTTTACTACATTACTTCAGTAGTATTTAGTGAGTTCATCATAGCGAGAGAAGTGATCGCTCGCCTACTTTGGGTGTGTATTGTTTTTTCTTCATTCGACCAATCAGAATTGATTTTCTGGCGAGCTAAGTAAAAAGCGAGCGATCTCCTTGCTCATCTTGTTGAACATGTTCTAAAATGATGCAGGTCTTTGAGACGTGTCACTCCACAACACAGTCTGGCGAATCGACGAAGCAAGTTGATGGCGCCATAGTTCTATGATTTGACGTCGAAGCTAGCAGTGCCTCGATGGGTTATTTCCTGTCATTGTTTTTTACAAACCGGCGGTAGCTTTGGATTCTGATAAAAGGTCAACGCAAAAGGAAACGGGAAAAAAAATTGTATGTACATGTATAATAATTTCCTCGGGAGTTGTGTTCTGACGATTCGAGTTGTCCGATTTCTACTAATGATTCTCCTTGATCTTGATCCTGGTTGGTTTGTTGTCTGAGTCGCTAAGCATGTGTTTGCTTTTTTTGCATGTTGTTGGTACATTTATTATTATTATTATTATTATTATTATTATTATTATTATTATTATTATTATTATTATTATTATTATTATCATCATCATCATTATTATTATTATTATTGTTGTTGTTGTTATTGTTGTTGTTGCTGCAGCTGTTATTGTGATATAAACCAACATATTATCATGATTTTCTCAAAAATATAGTTTGCCATTGTTAAAAATCTAGACTCTCGGAGCTTTTGGTATAGCAATGATGGCGATCGTAACTTTTTGTATGACTATTTAAATCATTTATCATGTTGATTTGAATTTTAAAAATCATGACAGAATGTAATTTCATATGGCCATATTTCATCAAATCAGTTTGCAATGAATTCTTCTGACAAAATTACAAATGATGTGGAGGAGAGGGAAGACTATTGCGACGACGATAAAACAGCTAAGAGAGAGACATGGGGACATTCCCTTGATTTTCTTATGACATTGATTGGCTATTCTGTTGGTTACGGAAATGTTTGGCGGTTTCCGTATTTGTGTTACAAAAACGGCGGAGGTAAGTAATTATAAAAAGCCTTTGGTTTCTTCATTAATCGATTATCAATCTGTCGCATTTTGCAATGTCGGCTTGAACAGCATTTGAGACAAATGAAATATTGTGTAGTCAATTGAAGCACCATATAGCAATAAACCTGATAGATTCTATTTTATTACAATGAAATTAAAGCACGACGAAAAATGCTCTTCTGCTCACTTATAATAGTTTTACTGTTTGCGTGTTAGGCCTAAACATGTTAACTTTTCCCTTTCGCATGTTTTCGAAGAGTTTCTTGATCGTAAATTATATTGCAACGTAAGCTACATTGCCACGATGGTTACGGGAACAAATTAATTATGATTGTACAATACATCCGCGTTGTTTTCGTTTAATTGTCCTGTGTCATTAAATTTGTATAATTTAGGTACACTTTGTATACGTAAATGAAATAAAATAAACAAAGATTAATAAGTTGTATTATTTTATGACAGCGGCCGCTAAAAAAAGAAAAGTAATTAAAATAAAATGAAATAAATCTTTCGATTTAATCACACTCCCTGAATCAAACAGCATTTTGGAGGCTAACTGCTATACACCCATATATTGTACGAGTAATACCTGCTTGAGAAATGAGTCAAATTTTTCACTTGCTTTTAAATTGAAGTCTGAATAACAATAAAAGCAATCATTTGTGTGTGTGTGTGTGGGGGGGGGGGGATTGCTCGAAATGAATAAGGACAAGAAACGTCGGTCCTAAGCGTTTGACAGTAATTATGAAGATTGAGGGTGACATTATGATTTAACTTTGTCACCTACGCTTAATTGATTCTCATTTTCAAAGAGATCGTAAAGACATGCGTTGGTCTTCGGCAAATGAAACAAAAGAAAGAAGTACTCCTTAACTATGACCATGAGGTGTAAATTGTTTCGTATGTTTCTTATTTTTATAACAGTCATATTGTGATAATTTGAAAATGAGATAAGTTAGTCCGTCTTTAGGGAAATTAGAGTGATGTACGACCATTTTCAAGTATTGTCTCACTTTCGAAATAGTGGTTCTTTTTAAAAAAAATTGTTTCCGCTTCGATTACACAGGAACGTAGCTGGCCAATTACAACAAACCCAATCCAATATGAATAGTGCCTTTTCCTTGATAATTTTTAACGATGTTTGATAATTTACAATGACCAGTAAATCTTATTCTTTTCCTAAAATAAATATTATCTTCCTACAGGAGCTTTCCTGATCCCTTATTTACTGTCTGCCGTCATCGGAGGTTTGCCGATCTACATTTTAGAACTAGCCGTAGGCCAGTACATAGGTAAAGAGCATTCAATCGCCCAATCTGGTACAGGTAGTAAAATAATTATTGTTTCGATTAGAGATTAGAAACGACGGAGGTAATATGCATATTACAGTTTTATGTCTTTGACTTCCAGTACCCTGATAAGCCTTCCTCTAAGTTATGTTTTGTTTATACATTCAAGCGTACAGGGATCCCCCCGCTTTTCTGTATCGTTACGTCATTATCTAGAATACATGTACTTTTTGTTCTGGTTTTTAATCCATGATTTATCGTTAATTTTCAGATTGAGGAAGAATTTGAGTTCAGCATATGTTTGTTTTGCTTTGTCTTCAAATGAAAGACTTCTAGTTATATTTTTTGTTGCTAACATTTGTTTTGGTTGTTTTTCTTTTATTCAGGTAAAGGTGGACTACAGTCTTGGAAAATGGTCCCACTTTTTCAAGGTAATGTAATAGGTGGCAATTTGCTTAAAGCAGAAAATTGCATTCAGGGCAATGGTGACCACTTTATATGCTGCCCTAATCAGCTCATTATGAGCATAATATACTGAATTCCATTTCAAGGATCAACCAGTTGGAAGTCAATGAAAGTAGACGATATCAAATGGTTTCAACGTGTTATTTTAAGCTGAACTGGTTAAATGCCGACGTGGTGCTTTTTCCAGATTTTGAAAATTAACATGTCGCCGTTTTCCTCATAAGAATCTCAATTTGTATTTTTACAACAGTCTGATAAAAACGTTCCGCAGGTACGTCAACGAAATGAGAGAAAGAACTGCTTGATGTCTCGTGACGTTGCAGCATCAGAGTTTTACTAAAACCTTATTTTCTCTTTAAAGAATTAGATAAACTTACACCGACTTACTTCGAGACCTACTTCGATAGTCCAGTAGCTATTGTCCATTGTTGCTTCACATAAACACGCATAATGCATTGCAAAGTGTGGCATACTACTTTAATTATTACAATCATTGGACTGGGGGAGCTGGTTGATGTATAATAATTAATCAAAAAATTTCCCACATTTCAAGTGTCATTAATGAGATCTATGACATTGCACGATAATATTTTTATTGAGTTCATGGCACATTTTCATTAGTACAGCCGTAAACTGTAACAGACCCACCAAAGACTATGTGCATGAAAACAAAAAACTCGAGCTATAATTTACCGATTAAAACAGAATCATTTGCAGTAAAGAACAGGACATTATTTTTCAAAAATTCTTTATGAAAAGACTATTGTGGTGCAGTTTGCTGTTTTATGACCACAGGTATTGGCTTGGCTTCAACTTTAGCATCATTCGTATTCAGCCTTAACTACATCCTGATCCTAGTCCTGTCTCTCTTTTACCTGATTGCGTCCTTCAACTCGGAACTTCCGTGGAAAAGTTGTGGCAACACATGGAACACTCCCAATTGTTCGGACAATATTTTCGACTCAGGAAACCTGACCACCTCGGCGGAGAGGAATTCGACAGATCCCGTCACGGAATTTTGGGAGTAAGCTAGACCTTCAAAGTCTGAAATTATGTCTTGCACTAACGGTTTTGTCAATATTATATCAATCGGTTATCAATACGCCTCCAACATCCAGCAAAGTAAAGACATGAATAAATCAAAACTTATATCTGTTTCACACTGTAAACCTAAGCGATTTTTCCACTTTTCCTCATCAGACAAAGACCATTCAAGCCATACCATAAATTATAGCATCTGACTTACGTAAGGTTTCACTCATCTGTTTTGTGTGTGTATCTATGATTTTGTATGCATTTGTGCGTGCATGTATGCAGGGGGGGGGGGGAGCACTGTTTAAAAGTTTGTGCACTATTTCTTTTGATGTTTTCTGTATAGCAAAGACCATTTTTCCGTTCCGTTTTATGGGAACGAGAATTCAGATTATGAAATTAGGAAATACAAATCATAGGGTTTTCTTTAGATAACTTTAAATACTTCCCAGAAACAAGGTGCTACGGATTTCTGATGGTTTAGAGGAACCGGGGTCATTACAATGGGATATGGCTCTTTCCCTTCTGTCGTCATGGATAATTGTCTCTCTTTGTCTTTTCAAGGGTATCAAAACCTCTGGCAAGGTGAGAAGAAAGAATTTAAGAGAGAATGTTACATTTATTTCAGATTATTAAGTTGAGATGTTATCTAAGTACAATTTTATTCTCTGAGAAATAAATTGACCTATTTTCTATATTAAAAAAAAATCCGGCTCCCAAAATTTCAGAAAGTAAATTTGTTTTATTTTTTTTTCATAAAATATATTTTAATGTAAATCTTATTACTGAGTTATATGGTTTGATCCCAAGGCTTTTTTTCTGGAGCTAAAATGTATTATAATGCATAAAATTCTCCACTGCGTTATATTGAAATTTATTCTCATATCGCTAATTTGCATGACCTGTTGTTTTCAGATCATGTATGTTACAGCAACAGCTCCATTCTTCTTCTTACTCATTTTACTCGTTCGAAACTCTACTCTGGATGGTTCTATAGAAGGAATAATGTACTACTTGAAGCCTCACCTGGGCAGGCTTGCTGACTTATCAGTAAGTTATTAAAGATGAGTTGGGTCGATTATGATATTTATTTGATATCGGAAGACATCAAACACAGTATGTCGTATGAACGTGTCTAAATCATTATAGATCACGATAGATCGTCTTGAATTATTGGTGTTTTCCTATTTCTTTATTTTGCACTCTCCTAAATGTAATCAGAAATTTCAAAATTTACCAGGTACCATAAGCAATGAAAACCATGAAGAGTGCCGACCCACTAGATTCGTCATCCTGCTTTTTTCTTCTCTCAGCGCCATTTCGATAAGACATCGAAACGGATGAAAATCGAATGTAAGCTGTATTCCATACGGTTTGAATCCGTTTAGTTGATTAATTACACGTCAGGCATTGGCCCAAGTTGCAAATGATTTTGCTCCGGTGGTTAAAAAGAAAACGATATAAACGAAGACGTTATTCACAAGTCATTGGGCGATATCCAATATTTTTAAAAAATGGCGAGTATCACCATCAGCTAGATCAAATTCTAAGAGATAATGATGGAGAAAAATGACTTGCTTACATATCAATGGAGTCAGAGACGTTCTTCAACTTTCTTGAAATAATTGGACCTCACATAACAAAATATTTTTCGGAAGCCATTGTCACCCCCAAAGCGCCCCACCATTACATTGAGGTAAATTATTGTATATGTATGGCAAAAGTTACAGTAATGTCAGTGTTCAAAACGGTGACCCGGTGACACACTACTTGTCTGCCGGATGCAAGGCGGGTAGATTTTAGTGCAACGCTAAAATGTTTGGATTAGATTAAAAGCTGTGTTCACCGCCGGATTGGAATCGGAAGACGAAAAGGATGAACTGCGTCACTAATATTAAGTTACAGAGCTAATTTACACATTGTCGTCCGATGACGGATCAGGGGTCAACTGCCTGACTCGAACTGAAGACAGATCTAGTGGGTGGGCTCTTTAACTCATGTTCTCCCTAAATTAACTCTTTAAACACTGTTATTATACCACAAATTCATACTTGAAGGTTTGGCAAGCCGCAGGCACGCAAGTAATATATTCATGGTCAATTGGTTATGGCTTCTTGGCGACAGCTGGCAGCTACAATAAATTTCATCATAACTGTCTCAGGTTAGTGCGAGTAGTTAAAGGCTATTATTTACTTGTTTTTTATTTTGTAATTGTCAAATAGTTGCTTCAAAACAATTCAACTCATATTTTCAAAAACAAAACAAAACAACAACAAACAAACAAAAAACACACAAACGAAAAACAACGACAACAAAAAGCAAACAAAACAAAAAAAAAAACAAAAACAAAAATAACACGTCTCCCTTACTTTAAAAGATAATAGCGCACGTTGCCATTATGGTACTGACTCACTTATAATTTGGCAGTCTTAGAGAACAACAAATTTTGTACTCAATAGCAGCATTTCAGAAAGATTGATAGGATAGAACGGTTAGTGGAGATTTATTCAAGCATACCGTTGTTGAGACAATATCAGACATTTGCCCGCCTTTGACCCAACCATTCGTAAGCTCTCCAAGTGTTTTGTTGAATACAATCTTGAGATTCAAAGCAGTATGGTCTAGATCTAGAAGAAGATAGGTCGAGAGTAGAATTAGCTCTAGATCTAGATCCAGGTCAACAAATTTTAATACTGTTATTCGCAGACCTAGATCAAGTCTAATAAATGAAAAAATTAAAACTAGATATAAGTCTAAATTAGAACTCAAATACTAGAATGAGTATGAAGTCAAGACTGACAAAGTTCGGCTTGATAAATCTAGCAGACAAGTTTCGTTTGAGGTATCTCTATGGTTTGAGGGTGAATGTTCAGTAGAATTTTGTCTACATGTAGTATGGTATCATTTTCACTAAGTTATAGGGTAAGATCGGTGACAGTGCAAGATCGCAACCTCATCTACTCTTCTTATTTTATCAGACTTTTTCAATGAGACTTCCGCCATCTGATTTCCATATAATATGGTGCAATGCGACCTCCGTTTACTGTATAACTTATAATTTTAAATCTTTGAATTAATCAAGCTCAGATTTTCACTCATTGCAGGAAATTGATGTATTTCATAAGATCCGAAAGCTCTTTAAAACTTAAGGAGAAACAATGATATAGTGCGCTTTCAAAGTTGGAGACTTATTTTTATTTTGATCATCCGATATTTCTGTGACATCGTGCACTGCGACACCCGACTGTAAATCTCATGACTTTTGAATCATTAAATCAATGAGATTCATATTCCCACACATTGCAGGGAATTCATTTATTTGGTAGCGTCTCGAAGCTCTTTACAAATTACGTTGTGACAATCATACAATGAGCTTTCAAAGTTGAAGACATTTTTTTGCGGCCAGCCGAGATATAAATGTGTATAATATATATATATATAATTACTGAAGATCCAAAATGGACATTTTAATATATATACAACCCATCAGCACTTTTATGTCCATTTTGGATCTTCAGTAATTATATATATATGTATATACATATATATATAATATATACATATATATATATATAATTACTGAAGATCCAAAATGGACATAAAAGTGCTCGATGGGTTGTATATATATTATAATTATATATGTACACAAAATCATTTTATATAATTTGAAAAGCAAGACAAAATTTCCAATCACAAACAGACAACAACAAAAAAGAGAAAAAAAGCAACAAAGCAAAACAAAAAACAATTCATCTCTCACCTTAAAAATCAG
>JBCHJU010135411.1:0-16357 GCA_039654505.1 Plocamopherus imperialis | reverse complement strand
AGGGAGAGAGAGGGAGGGAGAGAGAGGGAGGAAGAAAGGGAGGGAGGGGGAAAGAATAAGGAGAAAGAGAGGGGGAGAGAGAGGGAGAAGAGAGAGAGAGACGAAGGCATCGAGAGAGAGAGGGGGGGGGAGGGAGGGAGAGAGAGAAAAAGAGAGAGATTGGGGGCGGCCCAATCAAATACTTGTAGTTCCTCCCTTCCGCTTGGGTATCAAACAACTTGCGAGCAAATCTTGATATCTAGCCAATCTACTGTGCACTCGGATATAGTCCATATTCACTGTTTGTAGGACTGACTTAACTGTTACATGTATTTGTCTCAGGATACAAATAGATAAGGAGAGTTCATGAGTAGAGTGTGCTGGCGGTATATATAATTTGCAGATAAGTTTACACACCGTTCATAGAACGGGTATTCAGCCCTAGTCATAATAATAATGATAATAATAATAAATAAATAATTATAATAATAATGTGTATAATTATGATAAGAAACTTAAAAAAAGAAAAATAATACAGGTAGAATTAAAGATCTTTATTGAGTAGATACTAAATATATATATTAATAAATCAATGAATGACTTTGCTTACCAAGTTTCATCAACAAAAGCTTTATATTCATCTGGAACGGAAACTGGTGTTTTTTTTGCATCCCCACCATCAGGACTGAATAAACGTGAAAAAGATTGATTGTTTATGTCTGCATGCTTTTGCTCCAAAGCAGTTTTCATCTTCATCTCTTGTAGGTGAGTCAGAAAAGGAATACCTGAATGCCAAAATAAAGAAGTTTATCCACTCTTTAAAAAGTGCAATACAATGGGCCATCACAGCAACAAATACAGAAATGATTCCCTAAAATAATATTTAAGGATGTCAGTGATATTTTATGACTTTATGCATTAAATTGCTGTCTTTGAGGAATGAAATGTAGCAATAGACATATGTGATTACATGAGATTTTGAAACAAGATGATCAAACTTTGGTGGTGTGTGTGTGTGTATGTTTTTGGGGATGGGGGGTGGGGGGTCTTTTTAACTGCCACAGCATAAAACATAAATAAAATGTAACTTACTAATTGATTGAAAACATTTTGGTGAGAATTAGATACTCTGATTACAACACGAAAATAATTTCAATCATACCCTCTTTGAAAACTTTGTTGAAGTCAAAATTATGACTGATGAGAAAGTCTATACTTGAGCTCTGAAAAAAGTCCAAATAGGAAAAAAGTACTCTGAGGGAGGGTGATAAAAGAGAGATATGATTAAAAAAGACAACAAGAAACAATTGGTAAGCACAAGTAACAATTTAACATGAACAAACAGATTTCTTTTGATCTGAAAATGTCAAAAGTATGTGTAAGGAAATAATATATTACAGGATTTTCGGTGGTTGAAGATTGGTTCATTAAGCCCATGTTTTTTCACATTCAAATTGGTATAGTTTCAGAACTCACACCAGCATCTTGGATGCTTTGGAACAGACATGAAAAAATTAAGATCTTGTTACTTGAGAATTTAAATACATGTATATTATTATGATGAATCTGCTGGTGTGCTTTTCTTTAAAGTCTATCCTAAAATGTGTTGTTGTTTTTTTTTTTTTTCTCATTCAAGATACATAACAAAATCTATAAAAATCAATAGAACAGAAATACTATCAAGCAAGCTCTTTTAAAAATTCCCCTTCTTCTTTGTTCCTTCCTGCTCATCTTCATCCTCCTCCCAACCTTCTTTCTGGTTTGCCTTTATAGCTACTGACCCAGTCAAAAGGAATAATACTGTCAGTGCACTGTCTAAGCTTCAACATTGTGTTAGTCCTTTAGGATCAACACTTTGTCCAGTGATCTGCAATACATTTCCTTGCTCCTTTTAAAGTATTTTGTGTCCCTAGTTTTCTTTAAGCGTTCATCAGAATGTTTCCATATTACAGTCACCATTACTTAGTGTCAGGCCAGATAAGTGAACACTCCGATTACTGGAACGCTAGGAGTGACAGAATTTTTTACGTATAAATAGCACTGGTTGACCCCAAGGGAGGTCCTTGGTGCAGTCTTGACTGTCTGGTGTGTACTCTTGAGCTAATCAATATTCAATCACCGAAATGTCAATTCCTTGTAATGTCAAAATGTTTATGCATAAAATCCTTTCCATGAAGTGTCAATATCTTAAAATTTCTGTCTTCTTACAGAAACTTTATACAAATCTTTATATAAACATACAAAAAAAAAGTCAACTAAAAAAGGCTGAATGGAAAAAAAAAAACGGCTAAAAAAACCCATACCAAAGTTTTCATTAGCTTCCATGCATATGATTACGAAAAAAAACCTCTGAAGCATCTTTCGTTGGGAAACTGAAAACATTTTGATCTCCTTCCACCCATAAATAACCAACAAAAGTGAGAAATAGGTCTAACAGGATCGATGCATCCATCAACTACAGTGTTATGATAGTTATCACTTAATTGGACAGTCGTCCAGAAGCAGCAAAAACGTCCAATTAGGTGAAACGTCCAGTTAGCCAAACTGACAGGGCGGGAGGGGCGATAGTCTATGGTTGAACAATGATCACACCATCAAAGGGGTTGTATTTCATAAAAGGAGGGAGTTAAATCCCATATCAAATTGTCCTGTCTAGCAAACAAAGTGCTGGGACTCTGGCAGACAACCAAGCAAAACAAAATAGAGAATCAGTGTCTCAGTAGGCTGACCAATCAGAGGGATGGCCATATTACGTAGGCTTGGTCCAACATACAATACGTCAAGAGCGAGACCGATGGGTCGAGGGGGTGGTCACTTAAACGTTGGGATCAGATATGATGGGTCGATGCCACATCTTGGCATAGGTCTAGGCTATGCAGTGCATGCCTAAGAGCCATCATGCCTTGTAGCCATTTTAGACACCTTAGCGCTAAGCTGTGTTCATACCTGGACCAGTACCTGCCAATTAACCCTTGCGTGACCCCCTTTTCCTCATGCTAAGCACCTTGGAGCACAATGGCCTGTTCATACACAAAGTTTGTTTCTTTATGGCCCTTAATAAATTTAAATGTTGATGGTCAAACCATACTTCCCGAATCTAAACGTCCAATTAGCTGAAATTTGGGTTTTGGACTGTCAAATCAGAGGGGTGATTTTGATAATATGAAAATCTTTTCACTGGAAAAACGTCCATGAAGACGAAACGTCCATTTAGCCGGTAACTGTACCAGCTCTCTGACTTGGCCACCATATAACACTTGCTTTGTGCCTAAGAAGCAAAGCTCTCCACAAATGTCTTCATTACAAAGTGAAAAATGCATGTGTATGTGTGTGTGTGTGTGTGAGAGAGAGAGAAGAGTATGTGTGTGCATGACAACTGCCCTTATAGAACTAAAATATAAATACTTATTTATATTATTACCTTAGAGAAAGCACTATGCCTGTTCCTTTAAGTTAAGCTTTTTATTGATCACACACAATAAGAGGATATAAACAAATACAGAAATCTGCTTGATACATGGTATCTTGAACTCCTCTTTTTCTTTAAACCTTAGCAGTCTCAGCAGTCACTAGAAATTCGGTTAAGCATAGTATCACAACATTTCATAAATACATGAGTGAATGAGTGTATATATAGTATCATTATACAAATAAATACCTGGCACAAAAACCTCCTGTCAGGTGATTGTCTTCCACATGGTCGTGGAAAGAGATAGAAATTGTATGGTCTTGCTTCATACCTAGTTTCAACAGAAATGACCAACTTAAAATGTAATAAAAAAATTTTTAAATATAAACTCCAGGCAAGAGAAAAAAGATTCCTAATGCATTATTAGGACAACAAAATTTATGTTTTGAAATTTGATAGTTGCTGTCATTTTTTCACCATTGTGTATATAAATAACAATAATAGTCAAAGTAGAAGTAGTAGTGGTAGTAGTTATAATAATAATAATAATAATAATAATAATAATAATAATAATAATAATAATAATAATAATAATAATAACAATAATAATAACAATAACAAAAGTATTAATAACAAGAGTAATAATAATTACAAACTTGTAATGTGAATAATAATAATGATGATGATGTTCACTCTCATTGTCTATCTCTCCCTAAATCCTCCTCTTTCCTTCCCTCTTTTTTTTTTTTACTCTTGTTCCCTCTTTTCCCTCTATCTCTCCCTTCCTCCCCTGTATCTATCCCTCTCTCTCTCTTTCTCTCTCTCTCTATGAGAGTCTATGGTAGCCCTAAGCATGCACTTTACATGTTCATTCCTTTAAAGTCCTTTCATTTTAATGATAGTCATCACTTTTCAGAAACCTCAATTGCCGTTAGAGAATTATATCTTAGCATCACCCCTCCCCTGCCTTCCTAAAATGATCTAGCTTGTCATATATCGAGATGTATCACTTTTGAAGGATGTACAATCAACAACATTACTAAAGGAAACACTTCGAAATCAATTATGAATCAATGATCTATATGGATATCATCTCTGAAAGATATCATAGCTCTAAAGGTTCTCTTATCATAGCTTCACTTATCCCGATCCCCATTCAACTTAACATGATTTTATCAATCTTGTAACGTTGAGGTATATCCATAATTTACCATAAATGGATACAAAACAAAGAAAGCCAAAAAGCAAATGAGTCAGATAAGCCACCCCAAGCATAACAAATATGAAGAAGAAAGCAATATAATTTAATTGAGTAAAATGATATATAATTTTTCCACAGCTCTTCAACCCGCTTTAAAAATAAGCTCAAAGTGCTTTACATAGTAAACACAAATGACACATTATGTTCTAATTAAAAGAAATACAAGGAGACAATCATTGGATTAATATGGCAAACTATTCACCTTTGCTTTTCAGGATCAGCTTTAAATGTGCATAGGCCAAACTGAAGTAATAAAAAGTCTCCTGCTCCCTGCAATGCAAAATACATAAACACATGAATGCGTCTTTAAAACAACAATCACCACCCCTCATACAAAAAAACCCACAAAATGTACATAACAACGGTAATTACCCCTCATATAAAAATAGGGTAATATTAACATGAGCCTCAGTTGTGAGAAGCAGCATGGTGGAATGCTTATAGTTATCAATATGATCACAATGTCCTCAAATGGTCACCTCATCACCTAAGGTAGATCTAAATTCTATTGGACTTTTGCATGATTTCATGACCAAGGTTAATAAACAAATCATTCGAAAAAATTCAAGAGTTTTTCAAACTTTCCAAAACATAATTCAAAACTGTAGATTGGCAGTCAAATAGCTTTCACAAAGAGAGAAAAAAGTCTCCCTTTTTTTAAAGGGTCTACCAAAAATAAAACATCGTCTAGTCCCACTAACCTGAACCATTCTGTTCCTAGCAATTTGTTCGAATTATGAAATTTTTTAAATTAACGTATCACTGACTGTACCAAAGGTCTAAAAAAGTACCATTAATATGCACATTGTATGCTCATCTTAGAAGGGCCTCAGAACATATAGCAAATCAGCACACATTTTGTGGCTTAGACTGCAATACATGTACATATATGTCATGAATAACCAAAAACAAATATAATTTTATTCAAATTTATTACTGATCAACAATGTGATTAATACAAACAAACGCTTATGCAAGCTGAGTTAAAATCAGTAAGAACGACCAAAAAGACCAACGCACTGAACACAATGTCACTAAGAGATCTATTCATTCACTCAAGTTCATGTAATCACTGTCATAAAAGTATGACAACACACACACAAGCATTTTAGACAATGCAGATGCCAAACATTGCCTGCTATATGCCATCTCGCCTTGAAAGTGTGAAAACAGTCTGAGTTTCATGATGACCAGCTGGTGTTTGCTAGTTTTTTTGGACTCACTTCACGACAGATGTGAAAGTTCGTTAGTAAGATGTCCAGATTGGAAGGTACATCACAAAGCACCACTGTCAGAAAAGTTGTGAAAAACGGTGCACTTGTGCCTATTAAACACTTGACGACAAAGAAACAAAAACCAGACATCAGTAAAGAAGCTGGTCGATTATCTTCAATGGGGAGAACAAGTTTTGATTAGTGAGGCAAAAATAGCAATCTGTCTCCAAATAAATTTGGATAAATTTTCTTGCTTAATAAAAGGAAAAAAAACGTGTGTGTCTTTTGGTGGTTTCAACTTCAAGACCTGTCTGTCCATTGTCCAACGCTCTTACTCTTCACCACACCATCTCCAAAGTTATTCATTTTTCAAGACTACCAGGTATATTGGCCCCATATGATAAATGAAACAGCCACAAATTGTATCACCTTCCTCAGCTTGTCATATCGTTCTGGTGGAGTGTCAAATGGAGCAGGCTGATTACCCTGGCCAGAGCTGAGTCCTATTAAATAGAAACAATAAAGATAGGCGAAGGATTGCATATAAAATGATGAAAAGATGTATTAAAAGTATATCAATTATTAGAATGATTTATACAAATTAATTATGTCACCATTCATGTATACTGAGCCACATAAGTTCTACAACAGATTTTTAATTGCTAGAACTATCAAACCTGATACAGTGGTCACCACATAAGAGACTGTTGTCTAAGAAGCAGGTTCGCCTTAGAGGCCGCTATTCCTGTATAACAGATTTTTCCCTCTTTAAAAGTCACCTCTAAGAGACCATTCCAGATATTCACAGTACACCTAAGAGGCCGTTTTTGTTCGCATGACCAAAATCTATGAAGAATAATTTATTTCAATTTGTCCTTAAAATTACTTCTACATGCGTGTAAGAAGACGACACAACGTGCATGAAAGAAGATGACACAACAATTATCTGCACCATGATGAACATGCTTAACTGTGATATGCACACATTTATTGTTGCCTAATTCGATGTCATTAAGGAAACACCAACCGTTAGATTTAGCATGGCAGTGGTGGGATTTAGCACTTGGCTAGCAATCCATCTAGACAAGCCCCACAATTTTTGCTGATTTGATCTCAGTCACATAACACTGGCTGTGAGATTTAATGGCAATTCGCGCAAAACTGACAGACAGCATCCATCTCGGTCCACAAGTCAATGACAAGCGACTAAGCAATTCAATCATGGGCATGAATTTCATCAGATGTTATGCAATGTCTAGACAGATCATAAATGCCTACCCCTTCCTCTGTATGCATGCTTCCCCTGATTGAGAGTGGGGGTGCGTAAGAGGCTGTCCGTCTAAAGTCTAAGAGGCCGTTTTTTTGTTGTCACCAATGGACCAGTCTCTTAAGCGGAGACCACTGTATTTGGATCAAATCAAAAGCTTTTCAAAGTTTATCTTCTAATTTCTAATCTAAAGTTTCTTTTGCATGTCTGAAAGATAAATAAAGAAAAGTCAAGTTTCCATTGGAAATTTCTATTTCAATAACTCAGTCTAAAATCAAAACAAATTTTACTACTTCAGTTTGGCCACTTTTTTCCTTTACAAAATAAAAAAAAATGTTTGGATGTTCAAAATGGTGCCTGAACCTTTATGACGACATGAAAACCATGGTGATATAGAGGCATGTTATGATTAAAAGCAATTGGTATGAGAACGGCAGGCATGTCAGTTACAGACATTGCCAGTGTCTGAATCGGTCACTATTCTACAAGTAGCAGAACTACAGGGTGTTCCAAAAAAAACTTAACAACTTATTTTCTTTATAACTCATTTGAAGTTCATTTTGGAAAGTTGAATTTTGACAGAGATGAGGTTCATTCAAAAATTTGGTTGAAACACAAAAAAATCTAATGAAGTGTTTCAGTGTAAATAGCTATACAAAAGGATGACCCATTTTCGATATAATTCAATATCTCGTGGCGAGTGACACGACATTATACAGGTACGGTAGTAAGTGGCGCAACAACCATGCCCGATTTCCTTTTCCCAAAATTTGAACAAAATATGGGAACATTCTAAAGTGCTATCTAGAGTTACTCCTCCTAAGTTTGGATATCTGAAAAATCATAACCAAAACCACCTCAGGTCGTGAAGACTTTGGGCATGCCACTCACGTTCAGAATGGGCATGAACATTGTTTGAGTATAATCCTCCATAAAAGCCCCTTTCTCTTTGAGGATGTGGAGGGCCAAATAGCAACCGTCAATACAAGGTGGTACATGGAGTTGTTAAAGAAGTTTTGGTAGGCCCTTGAAAGAAAATGTCTATCATGACAAGAACAATGGTTTAAGCAGGACGATTATACTATCACAGCAAACTGTCTATATGGTCATTGCATTTTTGTGCAATTTATGCATGCATTTTCCTTTCTTCTCTCTAATTTTTTGGGCCGTTGGCGTATATTTGCTTTAAAATTGTTATTTTTTGACTATTTTCTTTCAATCTTTCAAACAAATTCCTTCTGAATGAATTCTGTGTGTTCTTAATTTGAATGCTCTATGTTGTACCTTAATGAAGTCATTCGAAAAAAAAAGTTGTTAAGGTTTTTGGGATCATCCTGTATCAAAAGAGCAGAAGACACTGGCTCAGTTACAAACCAACCCATGAGAGGTAGGCCGAGGGAAACCACAGCCGATGAAGATTGTGACATTATTATTATTCATGAAGGAAATCCTTGGCATTCCACAAGACTGTCAACAATGTTTCGAATAGAAAAAATGAAACTATCCAAAGACGACTTGGGTCTGCTGAATAAGTTGTCTACTCAACCATTAAATTACCCCCTGATTTAATGGGGCTGGGGGCAGCGGAAAGGAAGGGCTTCACCATTGGTATGGTTTGATATTTCTTTTTCACTTTAAAATTCTATGACACACAAATTATGTTGATTTTGTAATTTAATCTTGTTTTTTCACCAGTTGAATTGACAGTTAGATTTTGAGTTGCTCTTTTGATTGAATATCTTAATAGTGGTCCACGGCTAAGTAACTTTTAAATTACTACAGCATATATCATAAACAGCAATATAATGGACCATCTAGAAAAATATGATATACTTTATACATCCAACATTGATTCGGGAAAAAGAGAAGCTGTGAAACTCAATTGATAACAATTATTAATGATTTTAGCTACTGCTTAAATAGAAAAGGACAAGTAGATGCTATTCTTTTAGAATTCTCAAAGGCCCTCAACAAAGAAGACCATCAGGGACTATTATTAAAACTTAATGCAGCATACAGGATACAATCCTAAATTGGACTGAAAAATTTTTAAAAGGTAGAACTCAAAAAGTTACTGTAGAAGGAATAGAGTAAAACCCTAAACCAGTCCATTCATGAGTACCACAGGGTACAGTGTTATGCCCACTCTACTTTTAAATATATTTAAATGACATTGATCTTTATCTTACAAGGACCAAAATGAGACTACATTGTATTTGCAGATGATAGCCTACTTTACAGAGAGAAAGAAAATTAATGACTGTAAAATACTTTTATGTAAGTATGTAAAACGCACCTCTACAGCTGTTTGAAAGAATTCCTTTGTACTAAGAACTGCCAAAGGATGGAATAGATTAAAATTTAAGACAAAGAACTCTAGCAATGTAAATGTTTTTAAGAATTCCATTGATAATGAATTAAAATGCATAAGATACAATTTTGATGAATAACCCCTTAAAAGCTCAAAGGTATTTTGCATGCTTTCCCAGGTACAACATGAATATTGTTGATATTATTATTATTATTATTATTATTATTATTATTATTATTATTATTATTATTATCCTTATTATTATTATTATTGCTTTGCCTTCTATTGTTATAATTGTTTATTAAGACTATATTTTTGTTCAAATTGCATTTTCATATGGACTGATATGTACTAAAATGTATCTTTCTTTAACATTCCATGCGTACTTATCAAGTTTTTAATCATACTTTACACTGTATTTGGCATACAGCAATATTATATGTACAGGGCATCTAAAAGCAGTATACCCATACCACCAATATTTCAATATAATATGAATACTCCAAAAAGACCTAAACTCACCCCAACAATGGGAAAAAGATTAGAAAAAGGAATGTCAACCAGAAAGATTTCAAGTTATCAAGATAACCAATAAAAAGAAACATAATAGAGAATAAAACACTAAAAATTATGAACAATGTGAAATACTTAGGTGTTATTGGATAACAAACTACAATGGAAAAACCAACACTATGCAATATGTAAGAAAGCAAATAGTCTTTCAGCATTCCTTAAACTTAACATGAATGACTGTCCACAACATGTCAAGGATAAATGCTACAAAACAAATTCTTTTGTAAAACCAATCTTAGAATATGGTGGATCTGTATGGGATGCGAAAAGCGAAACAGATGAGTTAGAGAGAGTACAAAAAAGTGCAGGTAGATCTGTAACCAACAACTATTATACTATAACTATACAACAGATAACACAAAAATAAACATGGATAAGTTACAGTGGATACCCCTCAAAGAACAAAGAGCTAAAGATAAAGTAACCATTCTTTTCAAAGCAATTAATGGACAAGCAATATTACCGCTAGAGGAATTCAATACGAAAAATAGTCACACAAGATCTTGTGCTCAAACATTTACTCTGCCTTCATCAAATGTAGATAGCCATTTATATTCACATTTCCCTAATACATTCAGATTGCAGAATAAACTCCCAACCAATGTAAAGTACAGTTAAGATACAGAAAATTTCAAGCAGAAACTTAAATGTACAACACTAGTATCAAAAACTAGAGTAATAAATTACTTTAGGTGAGTTGACAAGAATACTGAGCAACTGGTACCTGAGTTTGTCAGCTATTATAATGAAGACTAAGCCTAACCAAATATGTCATTGAAAAAAAAGATCTTCCTAATCCAGTTAAAATTATAACTGCAATAAATTTGATAACGGTTTGTGAATGATTGCATGAAATAAACAAAATCAGTTTTATAAAAAATTTAAAGCAACACTAAATACCTGTAAATTCTCCATCAAATGCTATAAAAGTCGATTCCTGTACTGCTAGGAGTATGCTGTCAAGTTCTTCATTGAAATCTGCAAGATCAAAATACATGTGTGTAAAATGTATATATTGCAATGATCATCAAATTTTGAACTAGATTTTGATTACAATGTTAAACTCTCAGCAGGCCTTAAAAAATGTCGAAAGAAATTCAAAATACTTCCAATACAGGCACACTTAATTTTGCAGAGCCCTGTAAGCCTCTCTAAAAAATGGTTTAAGGTATAAGGTATTAGAGTAGGGACTTCAAAGGCTTAAAAGCTTGTATATGTCAAATCGTGTAGTCGTAATGAATGATTTTTTTTTCTATTGGTATCCGGTCCTTATTGAATTTTGCCTAGTATGGAATTTATTCATCAAAAGATTGAAAGAGCTGATATAACTTGTTTGAAATGTCCATGAGGCTTTTGAATTGGTTGGTGTCGGGGGTTAATTTTAATTCCTTGTTAATACAATACTATTCCAATTAGGAGGTATTCTCAGGCAAAACAGTTTTTTTAGATTAGGTTTGTCCACAAGAAAATTTCCTATAAATTTTACTATCTGAATTTCTGGTGGACATGAGAAGGGGGCCTGAAAAGAAAAGATTCCAGTCTGAATTAAAAATTTCATTGTGAAGTACTTTATGAGTTTCTATGAGATCCCTCAGTCTTTCGCCTTTCAACAAGTATAGATCTAAAGCTTTACCTCTCAGTCTGTTGGGCATGTTTGAGACTTCATTGACTAATTTTGTGGATCTTCTCTACACTCTTTCAATGGCTATAGATTGATATTTAAATCGTGGGTTCCAGATAATAATTTCCATACTCCAAATGAGGATGAACAAAAGCTTTATAAAGTTTACTAAAAGTTGGGTTTGTTTAAGTTTGTGAAGGTTCTTTTTATGAGACCAATCATCTGGTAAGCTTTGTTAATGGCTTTATGTATATATATGTTTATCAAAGCAGAGGCTTGGATCAAATATAGCTCTGACGTCCTTTTCCTCAGTTGTTTTAGTCAGGAGCACCTCTTCACCAAGTCTCATGAAGTATGTGTGTTGTGTATCATTTTTCCCAAAATGCATGATACTGCATTTGTTAACATTGAAGGATAGCTGCCAGTCTTCGGACCAATTTTGTAGGGTGTATAGGGTCTTGCTGTAGTTGTTCTCTCTCTGAAGTCTTCGTGTAATTTTTTGTGTCATTTTCAAATATTTCACAAGATGATCTAATATTGTCTGGAACAACATTAATAAAGATAGGTGCCAAACATGGACTCTCCCAAAAAAACTTGCAAACAGGCTCATAACTCATCACAACAGAAAGAGCAATGGAAATGGAAAAAAAAGTGCTTGGTAAAAGATTACAAGACAGAGTAAGGAATGAGACTATCAGGGGAAAACAGAATTTATAGACATAATTAGTCATGAGACAAAAACAAAATTTTATGGAAATGGGTAGGACATATGGCCCACTTGAAAGATAATAGATGAACTAAGAGATGTATAAAATGGCAACATGTGTGAGACATAGATAGTTTGAAAGAAAGACCAAGAAAAAGATGGCAAGATTAATACAACTTGCAATACCCACATGGCAAC
Organism: Plocamopherus imperialis; assembly: GCA_039654505.1. Lineage (NCBI taxonomy): Eukaryota > Metazoa > Mollusca > Gastropoda > Nudibranchia > Polyceridae > Plocamopherus > Plocamopherus imperialis. The sequence goes on along the minus strand of JBCHJU010135411.1, from coordinate 3,818 downwards.
AGAAAACAAAACAGACAAAAGAAAATTCTGGTAGATGGCTACTTCCAACAATGGAGGGAAACAGCCTTGGTAAATAGTAGAAATATATATTAAAAAGTAATTTTCACACAACAAGTACTGTCTTCCCAAACTTACTATGTTTTGTTATCTCCATGGCAGGTTTTAAAAAATCCAAAATTTATGTGTCTTGGATTAAAAGTATTTCATCACCTGTAACATCAAACAAAATAAGAATTATAAAAGCATTAACAGAAAAAGAGCTTTATGTGCAAGAATGTGAATGCCCTACAAAAGCATTCCTAAAATGAGCGATGGCTGCCCACAATAAATTGAAAGTAAACTGTTATAGAGCATCTTTTAATATAGCCAGTTGTGCGTATAAAAGTAAAAAGTGTGTCCGGAGTTCTGCAAACGCTAGCAAGCGATAGAGAGCACACAGAGTCAAAGCACTTATTAGAAGTGAGTGCGAACTAGGGACTGCAGTAGTTGTAGTTGTAGACCAGTGCCTCTTTTAGCATTCAGTAAAGTAGTGTAGCCTACCTAAATTTATAAAATTAATATAGATCTATAAAATACATGGATCTCCTACCGGTCTCCAAAGCCTTATTTGAGCAGAAGTCAGGGCACTTTTTCGAATGTTACCCCAGACGTGGAATCGTCTTGTGCGGTATTAAACAGCAGAGTATAGAAGCAGTCGGATTTTAATATTGGCCAATAGCTAGCCCTAATCAAGACTTTACATGGATCAATTATTTTTTATGTATATTTATCTATTATCTTCAAATCAAATTAAATGTTCTAGGCATTTATTTTATAGTATTTATGTTTCAAATCCTGATATTTGACAGAAAATAGATTTATTCAACTGAGACTTATATCAAGATCTAGACTTTTAAATTAAAAAAAAAAGTATCAAATATATATATATGTTCGATACTGACTACCGTAGTTAGTCAAAGATGGCAGATTAGACTTTACAAGGTCTGGGGTAACAACCGAAAAAGCACCGAAGTCAGTAGGCCTAGTGTGACATGGACATTAATATAATACCGGCCACATCCGAGAGTAACATTTTCATCACCATCCACTTTTATGATTACCCGCAACTAGCCTGGACTACGTTTTTTTTTTTTTTACAGATTTTCTTTTCCTCTTCCTCTCTGCACTTTTTTCAGCCTTAGGTCTTAAAATCATCTTTTTATCAGTAGGAGGAAACACGAAACCCTGTCCATGCCCAGAAACACAAAACAGGCTGGCCCTTTCTAAAATTAAGATGACTTCCTGTCTAAACATTGCCATTTTTATGAGGTGTGGAAGCAAACTCAGAGCTCTTATATTGGTGGCCGGTAGGGGGCACTGATTTAACTTTTATGTCATTTATTTATTTATTTATATTTATTTTTTTAGATTTTTATCTTATTTTTTCATTCATTTATTTTTTTCTCCTAGTTGACAAAAGGCACCCCTGAAGACAAGCTGGACAATGAAGGAAGAGCCAAGAGGCACCTTGAACCCTCCCTATACCCACTATGGGAGGGGGAGAGAGGGAAGCCTGACAAGGACTGGCGCTCTAGGCCCACAAACACCCACTATTGGAGGTTAGAACAGACGCTGGGAGAAGACAAGATGAAGTCAGTACCAAGCGGAGCCCACCCTGAATCTCCTAGAATGGAAGGAAGGAACGAAGGAAATGAGGAAGGAAGGAAGAAAGAACCCACCCAGCAAGTCAGCCGGAACAAGAGGCACCTCTAATCCCCACTGTGCCCACTCTGGGAGGGAATGAGAGGAACGCCTCACAAGAACCGGCACACTGTGACACCCATAAAACACCCACCATGGGGGGGGGGGGGGAGGAACAGGTGTCGGGAGGAAGAAGCCAAGTGGAATCCAACCCCTACCAGACCAGAAGGACAAGAGGACGGGCTTTTAACCAATCACCAGTCATCAAGCAAGCAGCAGACTGAGAAACCTTCCAATCCCAAGAAGAGGGTGGGGGAGGCAAGGACTCAGGTCTCTCCATACACATCAGCTGGGGAGAAACCTGCCGAGCCCAAGACAGGGGACGCAAGCCGCAAGGACTCACTGATCTGATATCACCAACACCAACAACTGATCAGAAACCTTCTATACTAACCCCAAGACTAAGGCAGGGGTGGGGAAGGCAAAGTACTGGTCTGGTAACAACGGTCCACGGGCAGCACGACACACATCATACAAACACGTACACACACTCCACAAAGAATGAATGTGGGAACCAGTGGTTGGTACACTCCACCACCAGGCCTAAGGTCACAGATCGTGCAGGCTTGAGATGGAGATCCAGACACACCTGGTCTCTCCCCAATCCCTACCCTTCGGTAGGCGGGGTCCCTGAGTTCATGTAAGCCCCATCGGAGACGGACGATCCCACGACGCGTAGAATTTAATAAAAAAGAGCAGGCCCCCACGGGCCGCCGCCCTGACAAAATTCTTTAATCCTACCACACTACAACTCTATAGCCCAACACTCCCGAGCATGGCTTCCCTACAGTCATGATCATCTCTAAAACTACCCTTTGAACCACAATATACCAGATATGGGAGCCTAACGGTTGAATGTGGTTAGGCCTAGATCTAATCATTGGATATTGGTACGGTCCCCGCAGATTAGAAGAAAGTAAACATAACTCCCATATTCAAGAAAGGAGATCGAAACAAAGCGGAAAACTACAGGCCAATCTCTCTTACATGCATATGCTGCAAACTACTCGAGCATGTCATAACATCACACATCATGAAGCATGCAGAAGAAAACAACATCTTATATATCCACTGCAGCATGGCTTCCGCAGAGGCAGGTCCTGCGAGACCCAACTCGTGGACTTTGTAGACGACCTGACCAAAAATATGAGCGCACGTCTCCAAACGGATGTCTTGATAATGGACTTCTCGAAGGCGTTTGACAAGGTCCACCATGGTCTTCTCCTGCACAAGCTACACCAGTACGGAATACAGGGAAATACCCATCAATGGATTGCAAACTTCCTGCAAGGTCGCACTCAAAGAGTTGTTGTGGAGGGGGAACCCTCACACGACGTGGAGGTGGGGTCAGGTGCGCCACAAGGCTCTGTCCTAGGTCCCTCACTATTTCTTTTCTATATAAATGACATGCCCAAGGATACCAGCGCTAATGTCAGACTTTTAGCTGATGACACCCTAGCATATTATCTGGCAATTAGATCAAACGAAGATAACAAAAGACTTCAAGAAGATCTGGACAAACTATCTTCATGGAAAGAAAGATGGAAAATGAAATTCCACCCCAACAGATGCGTTGTGCTGCCGGTAACAAGGAAAGACATAGCCACCATGTCTTCCTCCATGGTCACAAACTTGAGGTAGTGAAAGATGTAAAGAACCTTGGGTGTACGCTTACACAAAATCTGAGATGGAAGCAACATTGCGACCAAATCTGCGCAAAAGAAAACTACACACTAGGCTCCCTAGAAAGGAAGAAAGGAATCTGCGGATCAACAGTCAACACCTTAAAACGCAAGCCTATACATCACTAGTCAGACCGCTTGTTGAATACGCCAGTCCGGCCTAGGACCCCTACACCCAAGAAACTATAGACCAGATCGAAATGGTTCAAAGAAGAGGGGCTAGGTCCGTCACCAACAAGTATGACTGGAGGACAATCAAGTGTATCGGAACTGACCAAAAATCTGAGGTGGCAGTCTCTCGAACAACGCCGGCAAGATGCTCGACTGACATTGCTATACAAAATTGCCCACGGTATCGTTCACATAGAAAAGGGAAACAGATTAATCCCACCAAAG
>JBCHJU010135300.1:0-10386 GCA_039654505.1 Plocamopherus imperialis | reverse complement strand
CCCCCCACCCCCAAGGATTTACTCAAATACGGAAACCCCATACAAACCTTACTTTGTTTCTTAGTCTTAGTCTTCATGATAGCTGACAAAATCAGATAGCTGAGTATTCTTGCCAACGCGCCTTCTTTGAGGGGCGCTCAAGCCACTAAGCTTAAATCCTAGTTAGATCTAGGTCTCTTAGTTCTGTATGTACTGCTAGAAAAGATCGGGCTTTGGGCCCGAGACCCTCGATAGCGGTACATATTAAATTTTGCCTTTGCTAAGACTAGCACCATTACTCTAACGGGATCTCTATTGGTCCATGGGCCCGTACAAAGAGCTGCGCCGTTATAGTATATTTGTACATGTAATATTGTTTTGTCCTGTCGCGATCGTCTAGCTACGTTGAAGTCCATTGACTTGATGATCCGTAACCAAGTACAATGTGTTTGTCGTAAGCTTGTGGCCACGCAAAGTCCGTGGCATGACGTAACTCGCTGTATCGCAAACAAGTACAGTCTGCTACCGCCTTTTTCATCTAAATCAACGGTGTAGATTCTAGCTGTAGGTCTATCTAAATGATAAATTAAGCGTTTATAAAATCAGTCGTCCCTTGTTGGAAGCCGAATAGGAATTACGCATTGGTATTTTATCTTAGGCTTTTGCTGTATAGCGTCACAAGGTAATTATTCATCGACCACTTTCTTTTTAGATCTATTATAGTAATATGCCGAGAGTAGCTCTACCTATTTATCGAAATGCGTTACGATGTGATTCTTTAAGTCATATCGTACGGTACATTTAATTTTCGTTTATGGCAAATAAACACCCGAATTACAAAGACACGTTAGCTAAAAATGAGGATAACGCACAGAGTGATGCGGTAGCCCTGTCCTTAGTACGAGTGCCGTAGTTCAAGGAATCGGTGAGGTCAATGACATCTTCATAGTATTGTACTATGTCGTCATCGTCATTACCGAGGGCCGATTGTAGTTGCATGCCTATTTTACTACACTGTACATATTATATTACAATAGTCTATTTCCCCATCGTAGATAGCACATCGTATGATAAACGGGGTTCACCCCCCCCCCCCCGTTACATAGCATTCAGTCTCGTTTCTGTGAATTACACCTATTAAGAATATGTCTAATCACATAGGTTACATTGGCCTACCATTTTCACAAGAAGCTTAGGTTACTACGATCGCGACAGATATGCCGGGAGCTTTCGGATTCGAGACTGTCTTCGACAACAACTACTAGTCCGTTTCCCCGTATGCCTTCCCCGACCCTCCATCCAGTGCGCATAGAGAAGTACAAATTTATGACAGGTCAGCAGGCCAGAAAAAGCGTACAAATGTTGATCTTAGTCGTAAAACCTTAACAGCATCGAGCTCTGCGTAAAAATCGTAGATTAGAGTAGCGCAGGTTTGGGCAAGACGCATGGGCAGAAAGAGTTCATTTTGTAAATCCGTGCATTACACTGACACACCTGCCCACCAAACTCCGTATCCAGAGGTTAAAGGTCATTTTCAGTCTATTTTGTAAATTCATGCCTTAGACTGATACACCTGCCCACCAAACTCCATATCCACAGGTTCACGGCCGATTCCAGTCTATTTCGTAAACCCGTGAATTAGACTGATACGCCCGCCCACCAAACTCCATATCCATGGGTTAAAGCCATTTCCAGTCTATTTTGTAAATCCGTGCATTAGACTGATACGCCCGCCCACCACACTCCATATCCACAGGTTCACGGCCGTTTCCAGTCTATTTTGTAAATCCGTGCATTAGACTGATACGCCCGCCCATCAAACTCCATATCCACGGGTCTACGGTCATTTCCAGTCTATTTTGTAAATCCACACACGCCTGCATTAGACTGATACACATGCCCACTAAACTCCATATCCACGGGTTCACCGCCATGTCCAGCCGTGTCCACCTCCATCCACGGATCTACGGACGGCCAAGTACGATCTCCCGTGAAGCAACGTGGACGGTTCCACGGAAATTTGAAAATCCACGGATAATCCGTAGATCCATGGATAAGTGGCAGCCCTGAGTCTAATGCAAATAACAGGACGGCAACGGAAATGTTATTTATTTGGTACTGGTAGTCTTGTATGTCATGCTAACTTTGTAATAACTTCTTCTTCTTCTTCTTTTTTTTCTTCTTCTTCTTCTTCTTCTTCGGGTTGAGGGAGCTAACACCATCATGTTGGCGATATATTCTGCACTGATGTATGGATGTACATGAGATTCTTGAATTTTGCTGTGTTCCGCGCATCTACGTCATAGGTCATATGTTAAAAGTTATAAGGCCTATTTCCGGGGCACATACCATAAAAGGGCAATGGACCAGTAAGGCCTAGACAGGGTCACGATGGATACTTAGTTTACATGGAACGGATCTCCTCAGCGAAGACAGACGGCGAGCGATGATTGACGAACGTCGTAATTTTTTTCAATACCGGTCGGTGTAAAAGGAAAATTCGACTACACGTTAAAATTCCAGACTTTTTCCAGACTTTTTAGAGATTTCACAATTTTTAAGACTATTTTTAAGTCTGGAAAGCCCTCGTTGAAAATCCAGACTTTTTCCAGGCCTCCAGACTTTGGTGGGAACCCTGGGTAACATTGGTTCATCGAAGACAATGAAATGCAAGGGAATGAGAGGTTTATTTCCAAAATAAAGAAATGGCAAGAAACAGTCTATTGTCGACATCGAAAAATTTATAGGTCTGTGAGTAAACAAGGTATGGGTTTTGACAAAGAAAAAATTAAAAGAAATTACATGTCCTTCATGTAATATAATGGGGGGAAAAAAGCTTTAAAAATAAATTCTTCCTGTGAAGACATTTCAATTTCTTCCTCACGATTTAACGTATCTTTAAGAGTAAGAACATTGCCAAACCCAGTCAAACCGCTAGGAGAAATTCCATTTACCATCTGCAATTTGTATAGAAACAAGTATGAGGCAAGGGACCCGATTACAGCACAATGAAATAAAATCAAAGATCTAACACATTAATCAGGAGGTGTATTGGCATTGTCAGTAAGAACATTCTTCTTCTCCTGGGCAAGGTGATTCGGTGCAAGAGTCACGGGTTAAAGTCTCATAATTTTTCCATCTTATTTTTCTATCAAATATTCTTCCCTCTGTATTTGTAATCATTCTCTATGGAGCCCATTGAAATTGTCTACATCTAACGTGTCAGACCTATTCTTTGTGCTGAAATTCAAATAGTAATTTCTTTTTAAAAAGAAGAAAATATAAAACAGGACAAAATAAATGAAAAACAAAAAGTTAAATTACCTCCCCTAGTGGCCGCACCAAGAAGACACGTTTTTGAACAATGCGATTGCCGCTGACACCTTCACCCCGTTCATTGACTGCCACTGTTGTGTCTTCTAAAGCAATGTCCATAATGTACTCCATGCCTCGCTGAGGGTCAAATCGGCGGTAGCCATTCAGGAGGTAAGAGTAGAGGTATTTGTTGTTGTGTTTCTCATTAAGCTTCTCCATGGAGACTTTGATAATGTCCTGGATGTCAAGCTTGTCAACCCCTGGAAGAAAAAAATTTAAGGGGTCATGTCAAGAAGAAGAATGGATGGACAGACTTTCAAAAATATATCAAGAACGTCTTGAACAAAACATGATCTCTCCTACATGTATAGAAAGAAAATTCCCCATTTTTTCATAACTTCACTATTTCAAACTAAAGCAGGGTTCTGCAAGATCAAAAATATAACCTGACATTCACATATGGAAGGCTACCAAAGTAAATAAATAATCGCATGCCACGAAAATATTTTTAATTTATGTTGTTTTACTTACTTTAGTGTTAAAAAATCTTTGTATATGAGAACAGCACATAAATAGACCTACAATAAAAACAGTAATGAATTTTTTTTAGAAACCCCACATAAAAATCTCTAAGCATCATAAATATAAAGGCAGGAGTACCAATCAATTCCTTGACGTTGGTAAAATCATCCTGGAAGAAAATGTGTGTTTCTGTAAAGTAGTCCCACCTGATGACATCAAACCTGTTCTTTGGTTTGTACGGCTCAGGCACCCCTATTAAGAAGTAGAAGAAGATGAAACAAATGAGGAAAATAATGAAAACTATTTTTTTTTTAAAAAGGAGCTTTTATATAGCGCAATATCCACTCAATGTGCTCCAAGCGCTTTACATGGGGTCCCCAACCAACAACACATAAAATGAAGGACAATACAAGCCACATTTTAAGCCAAAGTACAATTTTCCGGACAAGGACAACACTGTTAACGGCCAGGTACATGTACTCATTTTACACCTGAGTGGGGTGAGAAACTGTTGGTAAAGGACCTTTTCCCAAGGACTCAACATCGTGCCTGTCACCGGGATTTGAACCTCTCACCTCTCTGTCTACAGCTCAAATGTCTAATTCAAGAACACGACTCCACATATCATCAGAGCTGCAAGCAAACCACTTAAGTCAGTTTTTGTAGTTTGTTTGTTTTTTCAGGAGAGGCAAAAACCATGTCCAAACATTTTATTTGAATTTATTTTCAATCACAGATTGATAGATTAATTGAAATAATGTGTTGTGGATACCTATGAAGATGTTGTGCCATTATGCTAATAAAGTCAGGTGAAAAAAGGAAATTGAAATTTCATCGTTTGAAAAAAAAAAATTCAGAATTAAGTGTTTTACTTGCAACACTGACGGTATAAAAGTCAATGCTTTAAATCCATCATGGGTTATGTCCCTTGGATTGCTGCCCATTACACATTCAGCACAGTGACAAGATTTTTGTCACCCGTGCAATGTGCAGCTTGGGGGGGTGACTACTGTACTAACGTAATAATTGCATGTATCATTAAAATAACATTTTCAGCATACATAGTAGCATTTATACAGCACTATACAAAATTGAGCAACCAAACAATAATGTGCAGTGCATTATAGTACAACATTCTGTTTTTAGCTGATTTATCACAGATTATTTTCAATAATATTAAGAGTTGCCTCAATACAATATGTGCAAGATAATAAAACAAAAACAAAAAAACTGCCACAAAACACAAAAACCATATCTGAGCATTTTCAGTACGATACTATAGAAAAGTATAAGTTTAGCTGATCACGAAAAATTGCACTCTCATATTCATGCATCTTCACTCACCAGCAAAATCAGAATCCATATTACATAGAAAAACAATTAAAAAGACAAGTTAAAAGACCCCAAAGAACAGCAGAAATCAGAATTCCATTTTTCTAAAGAAAAACAAAATAAAAACAAAAAACAAAAAACAACAAAAAAACCCATCAAAAATGAAAAACAAAACAAAAAAAACAAAAGACAAAAAAAGCCCCAAAAGATTTCCAGTTTTCAAAGAAACAGTTACAATGACAAGAATCCAGGACTAACCGACAGGCCAGGTGATACTCTCCCGTCCTCCAGGTGCAAACTGGGACATATACAAAATGTTTTCCTTCATTTTCTGGATTTCCTGGCGAGTGAAGTTCAGCTCCACTTCACAAAAATACCTGGCAAAAGGTTTAAAGTTGAGTACTGATGAAAAGAATTAAGATACAAGGATAAACTTGCCACTCACACATACAAAATATTGAAATGAAAACCCTCAGCTTTTACAAAAAAAAAAAAAATTAAACAAATATTTAGAAATATGCCTCACACCAAAAGTCTTTAAATAAAACAGAGGGATCAATACAGCTGTTCAGAATGGAGTGGCACATTTCTTGTTGCTCAAAAATGAATTATATTTATCTTAATTAATACGGAAATATAAATGCGTTTGATCTTAAGCGACCACTTTTAGCTAGGATTAATATCATTCCTCTGGATTGCAAAAGCCAAACAATGAATTGAAATGAAAATGTGTTTCTAGGATTCTTAAGTTCACAGCGTGTTGCAGAGGACAGAGGGCACTGGAGGGAAGTCATTTGTTCATCGAAGAAGTCATGCCTCAACAACCCCCAATCCAGGTTTTGAGATCTGACCAGACCAAATCAGAACAGATCAGGATTCTTATAAAATGTCCTTGGGTCATTGCTTAATGGACATGTGTCACAGTAAAGCTCATTTCTTTTCCTTCTTTTTTTTTTCTTTTTTTTTTTCAATACAGCAGTACTTTTCTATAAGTTGCAATTCACAGTATTACTCGCTGTACAAACGAAAGTTACCTATGAAGTTTGTAGTGGTTCAGATGGCTTGTCACTGGGTACACTGACAGGGACTGGTTAAAGTCAAGCTGGTCCCTCAGAGATCCAATGTCTCTGGAAAACTCAAAGCTCTTTACCTGGGAACTCTTGTACATTTTGTTCTGAAAAAGAAAATGGAAAGAAAAATAAATTTCCATGTCCTTAACCCTTTGGGTGAATATAGTATTTATCGCCTAATTGGACACCGGCTAAATGGACGTTTCGCCTTCGTGGACGTTTCTCCAGTTAAACGGTATTTTTATTATAAAAATCACCCCTTTAATTGGACAGTCCAAAACCAAAATTTCAGCTACATGGGCATTAAGATTCAGAAAAAATAGTTTGACAACATTCAAATGTATTCAGGGACCATGAAGAAATCAAATTTGCGTATGAATAGGCTATTGTGTGTATAGAGCCTTTTCTAAGGACTAAGCATCGTGCCCGTCATCAGGATTTGAACCTCTGACCTCTTGGTCTTCAGCTCAAGTGTCTACCTCTAGACCACACAGCCATACGCATATGGTGAAATGAAAATGTGGTGTTAATTAAGTTACCAAGGGCCAGATCATGGGCAAGATCATTCCCAGCAAGTTGACCAAGCTGAGTTATATCAAGAAATGTAGGGAAGAAGACGGGTCCCCCGCTATTCCGTTTCCAAACCACTAACCTGCACTGTGAGGTGGTTAGGGAGAATATGTGTGATGAAAGACTGAAGGTGGATTATCATCTGAGTGAATGAGCCACATACAGCAACAAATGACAGGTATGAGCTGGAGTTGAGATAAGATGAAAGACCAGGGAGAGGAAGAGAGAAAAGGAAAAACATGGGAGAAGGTACAGAGACAGAGACAGACAGACAGACAGACAGACAGACAGACAGACAGACAGACAGACAGACAGACAGACAGACAGACAGACAGACAGACGGACAAAGAGGGGCGGGAGATACAATAATATAGAAGGTGAAAAATAAACAGCTTACCCCTAGATTGGACTGGCACTCCACATCTGTGACATGGACCAGACACTTGCCAAAATTAAGGGTCTGGTCACCATGGTGACAGTTCTGGTCACACCATTTCAGGCTGTCGTTGACCAACGACAGTATAGACTAGATACCAATAGGAAAGAAAAGGGGGGTGGAGAAAAAGGAACATAAGAAAATTATTAAACGGATTCAAACATAAAAAATATATACAAATTAAATAGTCAATCAAAATAGTGGTGGTAGTGGTAGTGGTGGTAGTACTAGTAGCAGTAGCAGTAGCAATAGTAGTAGTGGTAATAACAACAATGATGATAATAACAACAGCAGCAGCAGCAGCAGCAAAAACAAAAGTAACACCGGCAACGGCGGCAATTTGAAAAAACGCCGATCAGGTTCCAAATTCTTGAAGCAAGATGAAAGCTTTTTGGACATGTGTACTGAGAGGGGGAAAAACACAAAGGAAACAAATCCTGATATTCAAGCAAACAAAGCCACTCAGTATTACTAAAAGTATTATTTCAAGACGACCACCACCAAAACGTGCAGAGGAAAACCAATGAAAACCCTCCCAGTCACGCTATAACTTAACAGCAACCTCATGATAGTCAATGAAGGAAGAAAGCTATCATCAAAAGGAGACAACGAGGAACAACAAAGATCGGTCACGACAGTATAAACATTGGAGGTCCCTCCACATAGAGGAGTCGGCAGCGAGACCTGTTACAGTTGACCATGACAGCGCAAGGCACAAAATCAAGGAAGACAATAAATGGATCCTTTTTAGTTCAAGTGGACTACCCCAAATATTCAAACATCTTGGGTTTCAACAACATGGGGGAGATGCAGACGGGTGAACGTACGGACAGACAGACAAGCAATCATAATGATGGGACAAATAATATTTCAAAATTTATAACGACATAGAAGCAAGCAAGCAGACAGAAAGACAAGCAAAGCAAGCAAGCAGACAGAAAGACAAGCAAAGCAAGCAAGCAAACAGAAAGACAAGCAAGCAAGCAGACAGAAAGACAAGCAAAGCAAGCAAGCAGACAGAGAGACAAGCAAAGCAAGCAAGCAGACAGAACGACAAGCAAAGCAAGCAATCAGACAGAAAGACAAGCAAAGCAAGCAGACAGAAAGACAAGCAAAGCAAGCAGACAGAAAGACAAGCAAAGCAAGCAAGCAGACAGAACGACAAGCAAAGCAAGCAAGCAGACAGAAAGACAAGCAAAGCAAGCAAGCAGACAGAAAGACAAGCAAAGCAAGCAAGCAGACAGAAAGACAAGCAAAGCAAGCAGACAGAACAACAAGCAAAGCAAGCAAGCAGACAGAAAGACAAGCAAAGCAAACAAGCAGACAGAAAGACAAGCAAAGCAAGCAAGCAGACAGAAAGACAAGCAAGCAAGCAGGCAGAAAGACAAGCAAAGCAAGCAAGCAGATGGAAAGACAAGCAAAGCAAACAGACAGAAAGACAAGCAAGCAAGCAGACAGAAAGACAAGTAAAGCAAGCAAGCAGACCAACGGGCAAGACGAGCAGACAAACGGACAGGGATACATTCACAATACATACACACAGTGGGACAAAAACAAGGGCCGATAGCTTGGCCATAAATTACGTGTGCTGACCAAAGGACTTCGCCAACTCCGAACACCGGGAGTGGAGGTGGACGGGTACGGTGAAAAAAAAAGGGGGGGGGGGGACGGGAAGTAAGAGACAGCCATTGAATCCATAACGGTGCTAAAGACCAGAGGTCATGCAAGAGACTGGACACTATAAAGGATGTATGCACACACGCACACAGAGACACACGCATGTACGCGCACACACACACACACACACACACACACACACGTAAACACACACACAATAGGTTAGGCTTGGCTTATCGCTCAACGTCAACGTGCCTGTCTGCCTGTCTGTTTGTGCGCTTTAATTTTGTATGTTACGTTGCTGTTGTTTTTATTATTATTGTAAAGCAGCTAAAAGTATAGACAGCAGACCTTATCTCATACCTTACTAAGGTGAGGAGGGAGCGGGGGTGTCGATATCAGGTTTCTATGACAGGATAATTGAATAGGATGATCGACTGATATCTTCCTTTCTTTGTCGATCTCCAATTTTACCTTTCGGTGTAAGAGTACTAAGAAGTTATCTTTCGGTGTTTGACCTAACCTGACCTACGGTTGTACACTACCTTGGTCGTCTGACTTGGCAGCCTCAGCAGCCCTCCTTATTTCCGTGCAGAGTTTTTTACTTCGCTTTCAATCAGATGTGATTTCTCGCAGATCCTGACCCTGCAGGCTTTCCTGTCTGATGTGAAGGATAAGGTTGAAGCAAGAGACTCTTTCCCATTGTCCTTCCTTTTTCGGCGACACCTGCGTATTGGTCTCTAACCCTCTGTTTTAGCTTTTTCAGTGGCGGGGGCAAATGTATATACTCTTGTGTACCATACGCCGATATATCGTCATGTTCATGAGCTAAAAACACAGAGAAGTTCCTTCCCCCACCCTGCCCACCATTACGAGCCACCACCGAGCATTTTAAACTCATCTAGTTAGCTATAAGCCGTCCATTCATCCTGTATATTCTCTCTCATGCCCATCATTCAGTCCCTTGATGTGTTCAAACCATCTAGTTTTATGTCATTTACTTTTTAGTTCGACATCTCATTCCTGCCTTTATTCTGACATTGTCTCTCTTAGTATTCCTGCCACTCCTCTTAGACAATCCATCCCAGCTGCTTTTACTCCGTTGTATTCCCTGCTTACTGTCTAAGGTTCAAGTCTGAATGCAAAATGAGAAAAACATCTGTGTCCCTGCCGTTTTGGATTACGTTCACAATTAATCATTCTTAACACCTATGAAAATCCTTTCTAGATGATGATATAATAACGCTGTTGCCTTTTGGATTCTCTGGCTATTTCTTCGCTTAATTTCCGATCACAGTCCAGACTGATTTTTATTGAGATTGATTTGATTGATGAATTTTGAAGAACCGACTAGTTGGCTGACGGAAAGGACGAATACTACACCATGTTATTATGATCGGCCCTACAACCTCGTGTTTGACTGTTTGCCTCCTCCTCCTCCTCCTCCCTCTCCTCCTCCTCCTCCCTCTCCTCCTCCTCCTCCTCATTATTATCATCATCATCATCATCATCATCATCATCATCATCATCATCATCATCATCATC
>JBCHJU010135189.1:0-10388 GCA_039654505.1 Plocamopherus imperialis | reverse complement strand
GCAAAACTTTCTCACTGGTGAGAGTTGTGAATTTAAATAGTGTTGCCACAGGACCATACCATGCAGGTAAATATCATACAAAATACATACGATGTACATATTATGTAAATCACAAGAATTTGAAATGATATCATTTTCATCTTCCCATCAAGAAAGTGCCCTTGAAACCTTCCTCTGGTCTATTTGCCACTGTGAAAGACAAAAATAATAACATAACAAGTTTTTCAATGTCCGAGGAAAAGCTCTCTACAAACATATGAGATCTATAGTAGAAATGATCAACTGTTAAGGGTAATAGCCAGTGATTATCATGGATGGTGGGGAGACATAATACATGTACAAAATTTGGTTAAAACATCCAAGCTTGTTGACATAGATGTGAAAGGATTCGAACTAAATGGTGAAAGCCTCTTACAACAAGTCTTGATACAACAAGGATCTGGCTATAACAATTTTTGTGTGTTCTTAAACACAATGTATGGTATGTCACTAATACGAGAGGTTTTTCAAATCTACTTCTATCCCTCCACCTAAAACACTCTACGACAAAACTTTATAAAAGGAAAGACATTATCTGAACACTAGATTTAAAACTTTCTGAAAATAGATATGAAGGAATAGAGTGAGGATTGAACCATGTTGCACTGGAAATCAAAACATAATTCCGTACTCACCATTCATGAAATCTTCTTGTTCTGCTGCTATTTCTCCACTCGGCTCATCCGCCTTTGGGCAAGAAGAAAAAAGAACACATCAATATTCAAAACAACTAAGCAAGACTTTAAAGTGCACAAAAATTCTACGCGAAGACACAAATATTTATACAAAAATTACTTAGCAAGACTTTAGCATACAAGATCTTCAACAAGACTTTTGTTTTCAAATATCATCAGCAAGATTTCCATATAAAAAAAATCAAAGCCAAGATTTAACATATAGGATGAATCATAGATAAATCTTTGATATCATGAAATCCTACACAAATGCTTGATATCATGAAATCCTGCACAAATATATAACATAAATACTATGAAAATTCTTCTTACCCACAAGGAAATAACACACTGGGGGTAAAACCGGAACTCTTGCAAAGTCACGTCATCCCCTTTGAGATTGCAGCCATCCAAAGACAGGTTTTGATCAAAGGGTGCAATGCTGAAAATGGGGCACAACTGAAACACAGTAAAAAAAAAGCGCATTGAATTAGTAATGCAGCTACTGAGCCAACTAAGTCACTTTGCTCAATATTGAGGTAATTTAGCTACGCTGAACATAGTGTAGAACAGAGATGGAACCAACAAAACCACTACAGTTACGGTCCACTTATAACAAAAACGACTATTGCGACATTTTGATTATAATGACATCTCAAAGTTTTTTTTCCTTATATAACATTAAGTAATGAAAACACTGATATAGCTTCATGGAATTTGACGATTCACCTTAGAGCGACATAACGACTTGGCCAGAATCGGCAATTTTGGTTCAAAATACTGAAAACCCTTGCTAGCAACCAATAAAATTCAAAGAGTCTATGCTATTCAAGCCCTCCTGGGCTTGAAAATCTGTTTGAGATAGTTAGCGACATTCTCCTGAGAGCCATAATTTCGTTTATATGAACGTCTAGATCATGGACGAAATACAGTCGACGCAACGGATAAGTATAAGCACCAAGCATGTTGCCCTCAAACACTGTATGTGCTGACTCTTGTGTGTGCACATATGCTTGCGGGGCAGAAGGGTCAGGACTATCTACTACTTCTGAATGCTACCTGGGCATTCATTAAGATTAATAAGATAATAGTAAAAGAGTGTGAATCCAACCAGTCATGACACACGGCTTGACTGACTGGTACATGACGAATCTAGACCTACCAGTGAAAGTTAGCGACGTCGAGCTTTCAACTGGGCTCTTTGTCTACGCTATGGCCAATGCTGGGTAGTAAAACTGCTCAGGCATGTGATATTTTGATTGTTCAAGGTTAGTTGGCGGAGTTAAATGACTGATGGGAGCATCTTGAAAGTATTAGTATTACTTCGACCTCAAGCATGCTTCGGCAATAAAGTGCTTCCTGTTACATGCATAAGCCTCCTCCCTAGCATTTTGTTAATCGACAATGTCGCCTTTATCAATTAATGCTATCATCGATGAAGGGATAGAGAAGCCTTCACCCGCTGAAAAGCATCTTCTCGGGTGAAGGCTTCTCAAGCAAGAAAACTAAAACTGAAACACTGGAGTGCTTTGCCCACCAACACACCAACAGCTGCACATTCTTTGATGTTATCGAGTAAGCACAGGACACAGTGTGCATAGCTAACCTACGGCAAGCACGGCAGGCAAAGATCAAAGGGAACCTCAAGTTTGCAAGCAAGAGCCACAAGCTAGCTCACACCAAACAACTAAACACTCCTTTCCTTTTTTTAGCACAACACACACTTTTAACTTTCATTATTTTTTCCTTCACATTAGGTCATATTATGTATTGATCGGATTTGGTGACATTCGGTTATAGCGACATTATATCGCCTGTCCCGACGATGTCCTTTGAGCGGGTTGCACTGTATGTATTAATGCTGAACAAAGGGTACAACTGAGATGGAACCAACAAGGCCACTATGTATAAATTACACTAGTTACCGGTGTGTGTAAAAAATCAATGCATTTGAGATGAAATGTTACAGAAGAATATTTGGAATACCATGGACAGCAAAAGAAAGAAACATTGGTAATAAAGAAAGACTAAATATCAGTGAGCTTAAGTTAATAAAATTAATCAAGAAACAAAAACTGTCTTACTTTGGTCACTTGAAAAGATATGACACATTATACAAGCTTTTCTTGGAAGGCATGGTGGAGGGGTAAAAGAGTAGGAAGAAGACCCAGTAGATGTTGGACACAGGACATATGTGACTGGAGGAATTCTCTAACAACAGAATGCGGAAGGACGGCATAAGACAGGACCTTGTAACAGGAAGCTATGAGGGAGGCTATGTCCAGAAAGGGTATGCCATGACAATGACGATGAAAAGTTACCGCTTAAATGCCCACCGGATAAATGCCCATTTTGGTTTAATACTAGATAATTACCAGAAACAAATTTTTTCTTAATAAAACCACCCCTTTAAATGTCCGGTGTGAAATTAAATGTAAAATGTTGGATAAATGCCCGTGATTGATTTTTACTTCATAAACCATCGCAGAGGCATCACTGAAGCCCTGTTTCAACCACAAAACAATGCTTATTTAATATGAGTAGTGTAATCCCGAGAGGGAATTCACACGTTGATGTTGACATGACAAAACAGCCAAGCCTTGCCTTGACCAACCTACTTGGCCCTTTGTTTTCCCTGTCTGCTATCAGTACACCCCGAGTTTAGTCAGCGTTGGTCACCTGTTCTGGTTCAATCTTCTGCCGCAATGGATTTGACGTTCCACATCGATTTTTTTCTTAATGTAAATGAATCATGGAAATTTTACACCCCATCTAGTCAGTTCAAGGCCCTTTTTCTCTGCTTCCAGACTTAAGCGGTAACTAATGTAATAAAACAACTATGGTGAACAAAGAGCACAATTGGAAAGAGACAGACAGTGAGAGAGGATGATGATTGTTAACTAGGGTTTCAAACAAAAAAAATACAGCTTAAAAAAACAGCTCCCCAACTTTAAGATCTGATTGTGCTCACACATACAAAAAAGAACATGCACACACAAATATATATATAGACATACATACATACACACACACATGCACACAAACACTACACACACACAACACACAAATATGACATACACACATAAACAAACACACACACACAACTGAGATAGAATACTGGGAGAGGATTTCTCACCAATACCAAAGCTCAAAGTGAGTGGTAACAAGTACGGCAGTAGGAAAGAAAAAAGATTAAAAAAACAAAACAAAACAAAACAAAAAAAAACTCGAAACATTCTAGATGAAGCTGAATACTTAAAATATTTTGGTTTCTGTTTCATGAGGAGGGGGTTTGGAGGGAGGTTGGTGGGAAAAAACAAAGAGGCAGTCACAGGAAAAAGAGGAGCCATGATCCCTATGTGGGTTGATCTTCAGGGGGTCACATTTTTTAGGATGAAACACCTGTTCATGGGAGATTCTTTTCCTTGAAGACCTAATACAGTATTATCGATGTGAGTTTGGTCACACTCAAGGATGAACTCCAGCCAATCATTTATTGATACCTACCTTTATCTTGAAATTATTCAAGGTCATTCAACCAGTGGTTTGATACCTACCTTCACCTTGAAGTCTTTCAAGGTCATGTTGGAGGAGACAAGCACTTCCTTCTCCCCGCGGGTCTTCCTGTGCCGGGCGCTTTTCCTCTGGCTGCTGTTCTCCAGCTTGGCCATTTTCTCTGGGGGCTGGGGACGGAGAGGACGGGGAATCTAGAAGGCGGGTTGTAGGGTTGCTATCAGCAACAGGCTTATGAATGGTGCCAATTTTCATTCAAGTTTGCTCCAAAATTTGTGCCAACAGATACAGCTTCAACTTACAAAAAGAATACTTCTTTTAATTTGCAATTTACTATAGAATTCTTTGTCACTGTAAGATAAAAACTTTGGGAATCTGAAATATGAAGTTTGGAGCTTTTACCCTTCCCTCAGAGCACTTTAACATTTTAGTGAATTCCCTTGTAGAGGTCCTTTCAAGCATTTTGTCATACAGCAGGAGTTTATCCCAGTTGCCACAGCCTGAAGCAGACAATAACAAATTAAATCTATCCCTTTCTGAATTGGAAGCGTCTATTGCAGAATACGTTCCTGGCCAAACTTGTGTCGAGTGAAACAACAGCAGTAAATTTTCTTGCTTAAGAATAAAAAACTTGCGTCACACGATGACTTCAAACCCATGCCCTCTTGGTATGTGGTCTGTAGTCTGAAGCTCTTCCCCTTTACCACAGAACCCCTTGTTTCCTCTTAGGCAGCCCTAAGTTATTGAAAATCTAACATAACGGCACTATGTACTTGGTAACGAGAAAAGTTTAAGTGTGAGAGGAACAGCACAGCCCATATCTCCAAAAGATTCAAGACTGCTTTATATACACTAGTGAGTCAGCATACAATGACTGAATTGTTCGACTAACCTCAAGCATAATTTGTAAGTACACGTAGGAATTTTGTTTTGACGTGGGAAATTCCTGCCAGTTAATATAAATGTCGAAAATTTATAGCTGAGAAAGTGCTCAACTCGAGGCATCATTGCAATATTTTCATAAGCATACTGTAATATTTTCAATAGCATCTGAGGACAAAATCTGAAAAGGTAAGCATATGAGGTGCACAAAATATGATTCAACATCATGGCTATTTTAAAATGAGATCTGTGTGCTTATTTTCAGTTTAATCATTAAAAAAGTAATTTAAAACAAAGGCATTGCTGCAAACAAATTTTGGAGCGAACAAGAATAGTACTTAAGTCTATAAATCACCATTGAACATACATGTACTTCAGTACAAAGAAGATAAAGATGAGAAAAAATGACAAAAGTGATTAGGATGACAATATTTTTTTATGTGGAAAAAAAAGGAAAATTTTAAGTTAATTAAAGACTTAACTTTTACTGTAATCCCAACAGAGACATATTTCACATTCTTCAACACCAAGTTTATTTTTTACAAACATTTGCACTCATCACGATATATGGGCAAAATGTAGTCAAAGAATTAAATCGTGTTCATGCCGATATATCAGCTCTAAGCAGCCAAGGAGTTAACCATAGCAAGATACAGAAACTTGTTTTGAAAGCTTCAAGGCTGAAGAAAGATTAAACAGCATCAAAAAAGAAAAAGGGAAAAAAAAAAAGAAAGAAATTGTGTACATGCACTTCCTTATTGAGTTAGGAAAAGGAGCTATGCAGGAAGAAAATTACACTCACAGGGGCACTGAACTCCGGGTCATAATTGTATCCCTTGCTTTTTCCGTCACCCCCATTGTCATCTCCCCTGCCGTCAAATTTCTGTCCGTCAACCACTTTCCTGACATAGACAGCCTGGTTTGAAAAGACAAACTTTCCTTCCTCTTCCTGGCGAATACGTTCTGAGAGGCATGATGAGCAAACATCTGGAAGCAATTTAAAATGGGACTTTTACGGCAACTATCTTTCATTAACATGAATAAAGCAAGTAGCATACAAACAGATGGACACACAGCCCAGAATGGATCAACTCAAACAGTTTACACCAAGATAAAAGTACAACAAAAATGGGCTGAATATCAAATTATTAATGGCCTTCAGTCAGATCAGTTCATAACTATAAATGAAATGAAACAAATCAAATAGTCTGCTCACTGACAAATTTACAATTTTAAACAGATCAGAAGAAAAACAAATGATCTACACCCAAAACCCATATAGATGTAAAAGCTTAAGCAAAAGCAGGCAAATGGATTCTCAGGCATAAATGAAGTGAAATCAAATATCCTCGTATGTGGATTCCTGACTAAAAAATAATGGAAGCAAATCAAACGGTTAAGTCTTTAACAAATTTCAAACCATCTATTGGTGCCAATAAATCCAGCCAACAATAAATTAAAGCAAAGCAAATGATGTCGACTCTTGAAAATTCCCTTCTATAAATAGAGGGAAATAAATGGTCAGTTCCTTACAAATCGAATAAATTGAGTCAAGTCAAATGGTTAAGTTGAATACAAATTCCAAACCATAACTTAAATCAAAGTATGTAATTCAGACCAATACAAATTTAAAACTATAAAATTAAATCAAGTAATTCAGACCAATACAAATTCCAAACTAACTAAATGTAGGAGGGTAGACAGACAAGAATGAGATCAATAATTCAATTGATTGAAAATCTAATGAATAGAAAAGAAACATACCTGGTATACTAGTAAGGGTCATTCTTCCATTCTCTTCATGGAAACTCTGGACCACCTGAATTTTCACATCATAGCTAAAGTAACTGGTTAATTTCAGCCATTCATCATCCCACACTAATGTAAACCTGAAATTTTAATGCATCAATAATTTTAACATTTTAGTTACCAGTTGCTTACCTACACACATAAAAAAAAAAGTTGAAATAGTCCTTTCAACCTTTTCTCGGCTCACTGGACAAGAGCTTATCCTGGTTTATATAGCATGAAGCAGACAGTGACATATTAGATATATGACTTTTTGACTTTCCTAGCTGAAGCTGTACCCATTTTCACCTGAATCAAGTGGAGCAACAGGAACTTGCTTGAGAAAGAAAAAAATGCTCATGTCATCAGCGGCTTCAATACGATGAACTCTGGGTCCATGGTCCCACACACACAATCATTTAGCCACACAGCCCTCCTACACACTAACCTTAGGGTTATTTTGAGACTTAACAAAAACAAGAGCTGTATTTTTGTCTTCAAAGCATTTAAAATTTCTAACTCTGCCCTCATACAAAAGATTTTATTTCCTTCCAGTATAAAATGTGTACATGTATACATGGTATGATTACAAAATTTCACGGGTAAATTTAAGAATATGTTGAGAGTGCAGTTGTCCACTAAGAATCTGGCTTATGTTTTTAGTCACACTTTTAACAAGCAAAAGCTCCCAGCCTTTGCTTTGATTACTAAATATAAATCCTGCATTATGATGCAAACACACGTTAGGACTTCTTCATTATCGTTGTTTCGTTTCCCAGTTAATCAGAACAGGAGTATGCTAACAGTATCCATTATTACAAGCTATTGGATACAAGCGTGAAACATTAAATGCCCATTTGATTATTCAACAAGTCAAAGTAGCAATTGTAAAGTGCCATAGAGCATGCTGATAAGTGGATGTTGGTGCCAAATAAAGGCTTTCCATCATCTTTTATTACCTAGTTGCACTGTCCGTAGCACCCATGTCTTCAATCCTGTACAGGAGCAGTTTGTGTTCACACAATAATGGGGTGTTCACAATCTCCAGGTCAGAGTCTAACTTCAGTGAACGCCTGATAAGTAATGTTACAAAAAGGTCGAAAAACATCGTATCTCATTTTGTTAAAAAATATGTTTGTGTAAGTGTGTGTGTGTGTGTGTGTGTGGGGGGGGGGGGGTCTATGGGGTGGGTTTTTACAAAAACCCATAAATAACGAGTAACAGTTATCAAGCAATGATATGAGTAAATACATTCTGCCATAATGCTAACGCTGACAAAGAGGGCGCAGCCGTCCAATAGTTTTACATTATATTTTCATTTAATATCTGACTGTTTGATCTCTTCATTGGGTTTCCTAGTTCCAACACACACTGTTCCAAGCAATGAGTATTCAAGTCCTACTAGTGAAATGTAATGGGTCTTCAAGTCCTACTAGTGAAATGCAATGGGTCTTCAAGTCCTACTAGTGAAATGCAATGAGTCTTCAAGTCCTACTAGTGAAATACAATGAGTCTTCAAGTCCTACTAGTGAAATGCAATGAGTCTTCAAGTCCTACTAGTGAAATGTAATGAGTCTTCAAGTCCTACTAGTGAAATGTAATGGGTCTTCAAGTCCTACTAGGGAAATGTAATGAGTCTTCAAGTCCTACTAGGGAAATGCAATGAGTCTTCAAGTCCTACTAGTGAAATGCAATGAGTCTTCAAGTCCTACTAGTGAAATGCAATGAGTCTTCAAGTTCTACTAGTGAAATGTAATGAGTCTTCAAGTCCTACTAGTGAAATGCAATGAGTCTTCAAGTCCTACTGGTGAAATACAAAGGCCAACAGTGTGTGCCTGAGGCAAACATGAACCCCTGACCCCTGACTAATCCATCATTGTGGCATACAATATACATTCCGACCGCTTGATACCCTCCAGCATTTCCACCAGTTTATCGAGCAAAATGGATGAAAGGAGTCAAAAACTATCTTTACATTTTATTTGAGGTCCAGTCCAAATGACACCATCACTTGTTTATAGTGTGAGTTAACCAGGTGGGTAGAACTTCAAAATGTTCATAAGCTTAACGGTTATTATTATACGTGAGTCAGTTAAATATCCTTGAATTTCAGTCATGATACAAACAAATGTAAAAACAAATGCTATACCAAAGGTATGATGTTTGTTTTCCTAGCTTCCCAACAACGAGGTTTTATAATAAGTTTTAGCACGTGAAACACGACTGAAACTTTCAAACAACTATAAGACATAGATTGATTTGAAACATGAAATAAAAGTGAAAATTGGAAGTTTTTTGTTTAAAATGGTACAAATTTAAAGATTTGGTGATGAAGAAAGAAAATCAAAACATTATGAAAAACAATAAATCAGTAAGTAGTAAAAAAAAATTTAAAAAATAGATGTAACCTGTAAATACATATATAAATATAATACAACGTGGATAAATTACCACATTAAAATACATTTTAAAGAGAAAGAATGAAAAAGCACTCACTTGATGAAATTCCGCCAGCCATCAAGAAAGTTGGAACTGACCACGTATGCAGAACGTCCTGTCCAGGATTCGTAAGTTTTTGGCCTATTACGATTATGGTACAGGTCCTGCAATATGTCTTTCTGGCCTTGAACTGCCTGCTTGCGGTTTTGTTTTAGCATATATTCAAATTGAAGTGATTCCTTGCAAACAAATTGTGAGAGAATATTGATAAAGTCAAGATTTTCATAAATCCATGAGCATCAAGGTAAAAACAAGTTAAGCTGACAGCAACAAAATTGTCTCTCTTCCTGAGTTCAAAGAAGTCATTTACCATTGAAAATGGAGATCTGCTCTGAAAAAAAAAGTCTGTTTCTATAAGGATTGTTGAATACTCAAAAGGAAGAATTCCTGCACTATTTTCTAGTCAATCAAAAAAAAGCGACACCTATCCTTTGCTCCCTTTTTATTAGGCTCAATGATAAGTGGTTAATTTTCAGCACTTCTAAGTACACAATGATGGAATAGGTTTTAGGAGTATCAACGCATTCGAGTCAATCTTTTGTTTTAGCTTCATCGGTCTTCTTTTCCTCTTTTTCAACCCCAGGGTAATTATATTTCTGGAATATTTGTACTTTGAGAAGAAGGCCTATGCGATTTTGCTAGAATTTCTGAAAGGAAAGGAGAGGATCACAAGAGGATCACACTTACCAAACACTGCTGGCAAATCAGAGACTCAGATGTAAAAGGCTGAATATGAGGAAAGTAATACAAGAGACGGTCCCACACTTCTCTTTTCACCAGACGACGGCCAGTTTCATCAACTCTTAAATTACCTGTCCCCCGGATACAAAAAATAAGAGATTTATTATCACTATTATCATACTTTTTTTTCCTTATTACACTATAAAATTAATGGCTATAACAACAACAGTAATAATAGAAGAAGAAATTTGGATTTATAGGGCGCCCTACCTCCCGGATAGGGAGCTCAGAGCGCCTTACATTAAAAGTAGG
>JBCHJU010134968.1:0-10390 GCA_039654505.1 Plocamopherus imperialis | reverse complement strand
AACACATGCAAAATAAAACAAATCAAAACAAAAAGCAACAACAAACAATCAAAAAGAAACAGTCAAAAGTAAAAATGCATGGACGGCTAGAGAAAGTTGCTACGGTATATAATTTTACTGACAGGAAAACCAATAAAGAACTCAAGAAACTAGACAGGAGAAACAACAACATCCCTCCACGTACCGGTCCACTTCACAAACACGTAGCACACGCAAGGAGACACGCACACACAGTAGGGGATAACAACTAATTACATCATCAAATTGGATGTAGTCGTCTTTCCTAAAGGATAGACGGACAAAAACGTAGACAGGTAATCAGACAAATTTACCCAAATACGGACAGAAGGATGTACTGTTATAATCAGTGGAACACAGTAAAGCGCCTACTTAGCTAACTGGTTTAATGGATGTGAAAGCTTGGCAAAGAAATGTCATTATCCGTATCAATGCTTTTTGGAAAGGACCCCTAATGTGCTGATAATGACAAGTCCCATTCACGTGACGCTACCAAGGGGTGATAATCAGCCCCTACGTGGCCGCCTATAGGCAAACACTCGCTTCCCATTACACCATTTAGCCGGCTATTTTCGACGATAATGTCGCAAGAAATACCATTCATTCAATGATATCATTTACCTGGCTAATTTCTAACTAATGGTATCCTAGGCGAAGATCCACTCATTTCATTAAATAAGGCCACACATTTTTTTTCGGCTTCTTTCACTGTATTCCTTTTATTGTCATTATTCCTAGAAAGAAAGGCCGGGCAGTGAATAAAGTCCATTCCCTTGAGATCATCGACTAACAACCATTTAAAAAAAAAAAAGCCTTTTTATCTGATGGTAGGCTAATTAAAGGAAACGCTTCTGTTTTTACCAATCCTGACAACAAGATAGAGACTATTTGGTCCCATTCTGGTCAGAGCCCCTTAATTTAAGCGAATGGAGTCATGTCCTTTTATCTGGTCTTCATTCAAGAAAGCTATGGACAGGCCCATGACAAGACTACCAGACACACTAGACTACTACATTAAAAATTCCAAATTGGGCCTTGGTCTCCGCACCAAAGAAGACATGACTATACTGGCCTGGGATGGAAGAGAACCACGTCGAATAATATAAGGAGAACCACCGAAGCTATTAAAACAAGATTCGTTGATCACAGTATGAGCGGTTAATGACATCGTGTGTGCCATAAGACGATAAAATATCGACATGAACAATAATTAACTTTTGGAGTACAATTTGTCAATATGTTCGGATAGACCCGTGGTATTCAAGGAGCTAAACGTGCTCGTGTCGGTGATTAGGCTTATAGTACACAAAGAGTTAATTTGACTCATGTCGATATATTGCCGACCTGTGAAGTAAATAAAAGTTAGGTTGGGTTGTATGACGTCAAGAGTTAATACAACGCAATTAATAGTAATAATTTTTTTCCGCTTGAACAAAATATGTAAAGGAAGCGAAGTACTTGCTGACATTTCAGCATCTAAATAAAATATCCATGAGAAATAGGCTGATTATGTTCACCAACCTGAGAAAATGTAAACAGTGGTGGTCATTAGGATATGGCTGGACTGAGATTTTAAGTTGCATCCACAGGCAAGTCCACAGAGGTCACAGGTTTCTTGTCCACTGGTTGACCTCCAAAGAAGAACGTTCATGTCAACATGACCTCTTCTATTTCTATATAAAAAAAAAAATCCGTTGTGTAGTTCACCTCCATTATTTAAAAAAAAACCTGTCTAGTTGACCTTCACTATATATATCCCCTGTGAATTTTACCACCACTGTAAAAAGGGCATATCTAGTTGGCCTCCACGATAAAATGTCGCTGTCTTGTTTGCCTCCACTATAGAAAAATACCCTGTCTATTTGATCTCTAATATAAAAAGTCCATGTCTAGTTGACCTCCACTATAAAAGCCCCTGTCTAGTTGATCTCTAGTTGGAAAAACAGAAGTCCTGACAATGAACAACAACAGGAACCAATCTTTCAGCAGGATTAAGAAATCAAAGAAGTAGATGATTCCACCTACCTCGGAAGTGTGGTCAACAAAGATAGAGGGACAGATAAAGATGAAGGGAACCGCATCAGCAAAGCCAGGTATACCTTCTGCACACTACAGTTAAGATGGAGATCCTCAGCTCTATTCCTCAACAACAAGATCAGGATTTTCAACACAAAAATTAAGTCAGTTCTGTTCTATGGGTCAGAGACATGGCGATCCACAAGGACAAACGCTCAGAAGATAAAGTCCTTTGTAAACAGATACCTCCGAAAAACCATGGGCATCAGGTGGTCTAACGTCATTTTAAACGATAAACTCTAGGAAAAGACAGGACAATACCCTGTGGAAGAAGAAAAATAAAGTGGGGATGGATCGGTCACACATTGTGAAAGTCCCAAGAAAACGTCACCAAACAGTGTCTGAACTGGAGCCCACAGGGCAGAAGAAAGGCGAGAGGACCGAGACAAATATGGCGTAGGAACACTCTAACGAAGCCAAAGCCGCTAGTATGATATGGCCCGAACACTAGAGGATCTCACAAAGCCGAGTCCGCTAGAGGAGTGTAGTTGCAGCCCTATATTCCCCAAGGAACCCACAGGCATAAGTTAAGTAACTATAGTTGAACTCCACTATAAAAGACCCTCTCTAGGTCTACTTGACCTCCACTATAAAAGGCCCTATCTTGGTCTAGTTGACCTCCACTATAAAAAGGCCCTATCTAGTTGACCTTGACTTTGAAAGGCCTTGTCTAGTTGACCTGCACTTTAAAAGGCCCAAGCCTCATACTGCTGTCTCATATAAGGTGTCCCATGTAGTGTCCATTAGTGGATGAGGTAGATGAAGGATAGTAAAATAGAAGATACGTGTATAATGTATACCAGCGGGACATATTTTATACCACCTCATAATAATATTATTAGGTTATTATTATCATAGTAATTATGGTAAGCATATAACACTACATTATTTGTTTTATGGCCTTGGTATTCGCCCCTCATGATTAGATACGGGTGATTCGGTCCAGGGGTTGGACTCCTTGGTGAAATGAGGCCATGAGTAACAAGTGTCCTGAGTTGTCCTGACCCTTGGTGGGTTGGATCTCCGGACAGCTGGTGTATTTGACACGCACAGTCTTGTTGCAGATTTAAGGACGCTGCTGCTAAATGTATCGTAACACTAATTACTAGATGATTCGTCCTCAAACCAAAGTTGCTTATTGTTTGTTTGCTTGTTTGGTTTTTGTTTAACTTATTCGTCTTCTATCATTGGTGGTGGTGTCAGGCGGTTTTTTCGGGATTATTTCCATTTGCGTTTTGGGGTTTTCTTTCATTTAAAAAAAATCGTCTTCTCTTTACTTTGTTTGCATATCTCGTGAATCCCTTCGGCAGCTTGCGTTTGACTGTAAGTCAGATTGGTATTTTTTATCACATGCGAACTGATATGTATGTGACATTATGTTATAAACAAAACCAGGCTTGACAAGATCAATGAAGTGATAAGAAAACTAAGTGGTTTTATTTTAACTCACTATCTTCCTTCCTATTAGCATTATTCTGTATCGATATTATTTCCTTTCTCATTGTCAGCCTCTATTCCTAAACCCTCACTTTTGATCTTCTGTTCACAATCTCTTCTCCTGTAGTGGCTTGAATTGATTGCCAGGGTGGGAAAGAGGCCCGGGGTGTTTTTATACCATTCTGAAACCCTTCAATGATGTCACTCTTTAACATTATGAGTCGTGGTTGAAATTACCACTTTTCGTTCAGATCTCGTTGTAATGAAGTCAAAGACGTTCCATGCCTATAATAATGTTATAGAGTAGGATTCAAATTGATTCTATACTGATTCCCGATACACCGTCGATTGTATGATTTGCTCAAATATCGGGATGAGCAGGAATGTGGAAATCGCAGTCGAAGGGTTAAATCATGCTCATGCCGATATTATATCGGAGATCAGTAAACAAAGAGTTAATAGATTTGCACAGCCAAGAACATCCCCTACAAGCCGGCCGCCAATGCTTTCCTCGGATGGAAATATTAGCCCATCATTTTCCCTTCGACTCCTCCCTACGCCCCCCCACCCCCCCAAAAAAAAAAACAAAAAAAAAAAAAAAAAAAAAAAAAAAAAAAGACAAAAAAACACACACACAAAACTGCTTTCCTCCAAATGGTCAAAGTTGTCTTGAGGATTATTGCATTGCAAATGCGACGATCATGTAGCGTATTCCTCTCATTGAGTCTTTGCTTTTACACGCCTTGTGAAACTCGGGGGTTCTCTGATTCTTTGGCCAAGTTTGGTGGGGTGGGGGGGGGGTAACTTCACAATGCTGATACAATTCTCTATTGGTCCTTTTTGTCAGGCATGTGTAGTATTTTTATCATGATTCTAAGATGTTTGTGCATTTTACTTAATCTCTGCATAATCGTACATTAAGTCCTCGACTTCAGCAGTTACATAGTTATAATGGTGTAGCGACTGTTTCGCAGACTTTAATTATTTTAAGTTCTCTGATTGACTCTCTTGTGGTCCGAGCCCCGAATGGATATAATGCCAACATAATGACGATGATGCTGCTTATGATCATGTTGATGATGCGTATAATCATGATAATGATGATGACAGTGATGCTGTAGATGATGATAATGATGATGACGGTGATAATGATGATGATGATGATGATGATGATGATGATGATGATGATGATGATGATGATGATTTTGTCTACCTTATGTTGTTTTGTTTTTGTTTTGTTTTTCGTTGTTGTTCTTTTTCCTTTAAAATATCATTGCGTCCCACTCGTAAAAAAGGTAATAAAAAGGGCACTTAAAAAGATGAAAAGCAACTAATAAGAACGGCAAAAAAGGAGAAAAAAGCATGTGAACCTATGCTACCAGCTCTATCCCAGGACCCCCCCCCAACCACGCCCTCCCCTCTCCCCCGCCTCAGACAACGCCAAGCCTCCACCAAAAACAAAAACAAACAAAAAAAAACCAAAATCACAACAAAGCAACAAACAAATCAAAAGGAAAAAAACTGAAACAAAAAACCAAGACAAAATTTTTCAGAATACAACACCCAACTATAAAATGAAGAACAACAACAAAACAAAAACAATAAGTGCAAAAAAGTAAAGAAAAAAAAAAAAGAAATGATAGAGGAGATACGGAGAAGAAGCAAAATACAAAATATGAACTAGAAGACCACTGAAAAAAACAAAAACAAAAAAAACAAAACAACAACAACAACAAGACCCCCAAAAAATCAAACAACCCCTCCCCCCCCCCCCAAGAAAAAAAGCACAAACAAAAAACAAAACAAAAACAAAAAACAAACCGTTAATAAATAAAAAACAAAATAAATGAAACAACCAAGCACATAAGAATAACAAAGAAGTAAAAAAGACATTAAGACGAATATGCAGAGAATGAAAAAAATGTCGGGTGCGTCCAGCAATTGACAAACCCGTTTGCCCCAAAATATATGTGACCCCATTCGGCGCTGTTCAAGTCTATACTACGTGACATAGCTTTCAAATCAATATTACCTATCCTCCTACTCAAGCGGCCAACTTCGTACCAATAGGGCGTACGCACGCCTCCTTACAACTCTTCCTCCGTCTCATCCACTCCTTCTCGGCTCCTCCTCCTCCTCCGTTCTCCCCCTCCCCCTTTCAACCTCTTCCTTCCTCTTCATCCTCCATTCCTCCATTTCCTCCTTTCCTCTTCCAGCATTCTTTCTCCTTTCCTCCCCCTAGGCTCCCCGTCCTCCTCCGTTCCTCCTTCTCCATCTCCCCCATCCTCCTCAATCTCCTTTTGTTCCTCCTCCTTCGTTCCTCCTCATCCTTTCCTCCCTCTCCCTTCAACCCCTTCCTCCGTTCCTCCTCCTCCGTCCCTCCTGCATTCCTCCTCCCCCATTCTCCTCTTCGTCATCTCCTCCGTTCCTACTCCCCCTCCTTCAATTTCCTTCATTGGCATGAGCTTGAGCTAGAGACTATTGTGAGGTTCCTCGTATAGATGAATTATTGACAGACCTACCATGGGATCGCTCTGAAAGCTTTCAGTGGAACGTGGTGTAGGCGGTCTGTGCTACAACTGTTACAGTTAGTAGGCCTTCTAGGATTTGGACACGACTGTTGCGTAACACCAAAGTGTATGGATAGACAAGAGCTGAAAGCTAGGCATAGCGAGCGAATCTCGGTTACCGGGGATTCCCGAACGTAAGCGCAGTGAGGATCGCGTCACTTACTCTGCACATCTCTGTTGTAGTGTGCTGTAATTGCTTCATTGGCATGGATGAACGCATGTCAAACATGTAATAAATAACGATGGCACCGGTCAGTAGAGGTAAAAGCTCGAAATGTCAATGGAAGTCAGCGCCTAATTGTTCCAATTCAAAGATCAAACGAGAAGATCTCAGTTTTCATCGCTTTGCCAAAATACCGTGAACGGTTGTCAATTTATTCATTCTATCAGAAAACATAATTATTCGATAAGATCAAATTGTTTTCTGATAGCATTTTATCTTGTTGCCGATAGGAAACAAAAGTAACGTGCTCCTTTATCGGGTTTTATTTTCACCAATGAGTCTGATTCAAATACACTGACTTGCTTTTATTTTGAGTACTT
Source organism: Plocamopherus imperialis (assembly GCA_039654505.1). NCBI lineage: Eukaryota > Metazoa > Mollusca > Gastropoda > Nudibranchia > Polyceridae > Plocamopherus > Plocamopherus imperialis. The sequence goes on along the minus strand of JBCHJU010134968.1, from coordinate 3,746 downwards.
TGATGTTGTTTATTTATTTAAAAAATATTTTTGTTTTTGTTTTGTTTGCTTTTTCTTGTTGTCAAGTTAATACTACTAATTCAGTAAGCCCTTACTAGGCCTTACTTTGAGACCAATATATAAGTGATACGAGATGTTCATTCTCATTTATTATTTTATTTAAGCTCTTAATTATTCTTTGAAGATTTCCGTTTATTTGTTCATTGTTGCTACAAAATATTCACCCGATTTGCGCTTCATCATTGTAACTACGACTAATTCATTCGCCCGCGATGTCATGGAATAAAAAAAAATAAGTCAAGTGGGATGTTGGTTTTGAAGCAACATTGTTCGTGTTGTTCAAAACATAGCGTAATTGGAAGCTTGTGCTACTGCAAATTGTAAACCGTTGTAGCTTATTTACTCAAGATATAGCTACCTACAGTTCACCAGGAGTAAGATCTGATTGTGGAAGATTAATTCCAACTATCGACAGTGTTTATTTGACATTGTGACTTGTTTATTGTCATAGCATACAATGATTTCGGGTTTTTTGTTTTTGTTTTTGTTTTTGTTTTTGTTTTTTGGGTTTTTTTTTTTTTTTTTTGGGGGGGGTGTCTTTTTTGTTTTCTTTTTAGTGGGTGTGAATGGGAGACGACTGCTTTAGTTGTTGTTTGAGCAATGCATGCAATGAATACAATATTATGTCCAGGAAGTACTTATAACATGTATAAGAGGTTTCTTTTTTGGATAATTGTTATACATTTTGAAAAAGACAATGAACCACAATAAAAGTGATCAGACACTATAGATCCAAATAGTGTGAATGGGCCCCGTAGAGAATAACTACAAAGAGTGGAGAATTCTATTTTAGAAAATAGTAAAGAAATTATATTTGTTGATTCCTCTGAGCATTAATTGTAGGACATCGACACAGATTGGCTTCGTCTTGAAAAGAACAATCTCTTACAGACTATTCACCTCTTAAAATCAATTCTTGAGTCCATTTTTTCTTACAGAAATAAAGGTTCTCCCCTCTGTGTTTGTATTCATTCTAAAAGGGACCTTTTGAGACTGTCTAGATCCATTGTGTTTGGTCCTTTTTATTGAGCTGTAACACTGGGATAAACACTGGAGCTATGACAATGGGATACACATAAATGGCTTGAGTCTGGAGAGTTATTAGTTTTTCTTTCGATTGTTGTTATAGTCTTGATGTTTGAAATAGGTTGCGGCATTGATAAGAGTTAAGGTGATAATCCTGCGGGTGATGGTGAGTGGTGATAAATGTTGATGATGATGATGTTGTTAATGATAATAATAATTATGATGATGTGATGATGATGATGATGATGATGATGATGATGATGATGATGATGATGACGATTTGGGAGTGGGGGAGGGGGCACAGGTGGCGTTCATCGAAGACCTGCGTATTGTGGATCTCCTGCGCTATGTGCTCTCCCCCCCCCATTTCTCTCTCTCTCTTTCTCTCTCTCTCTCTCTCTCTCTCTCTCTCTCTCTCTCTCTCTCTCTCTCTCTCTCCATTTGCTACACTTTCCTTTGTATCATTACCTGGCCCATTATACCGCCGACATACGAATGCACGTAGTTGTGCATCAATTCAAGGTTGGCGTCCACCCTTGCAGCGGGCATTGAAATCTCGCCCAGGCGTCTTTTGGACAGTATGCTTTTCACGTCCTCGTCTGTCATGGGTCTGCCTTGCACGGCTCCTGTTTGGAAGGATGGAATTAATGTTTAAACGATATCCTGATATGGAGGACACTTTTAAGTGCATGTACAAATAAGCTATCGAACATTTACAAATATCTTGAGTCTCCACAAACACCGAAAAAAAGAGGCGTAGATTTATGCCACAGCCGAAGCTCCATTAATGGGGACGACTACTTCTAGTTCCCTATCCATCTGGTGAGCCAAAAAGAAAAACACAAGAAAACAAACTAAAAACAACAACTATAAAAAAAACAAGCAAAAACAATACAAGTCCACAAACAAAACAATAAAGACCCCAAAACAAACCCCAAACAAACAGGAGAGCCGAAACGTCACAACATACGTTGAGCTTTAAATGCTACTATTTATGTTATGTTATGACAACTATAATAGAGAATGCAGAAAAACATGTATATCCAAAAACTAGATTCTATAAAGAACTATAGATAAATGCTTAGAACGACAGAGGAATGCAGCAAAGTTAAAGAGGATACAAAAAACTGCAGAGAATAATATGATACAGAACTGCAAAGAATACAGGGAACTGCGTAAACTTGTAGAGCAGTAGATAATGCATTGAGCAGGAGAATAGTAAAACTGCAAACAATGATACAAAGAATGTATAGAACGATAAAGAATTTGTATAATTAAAGCACTGTATAAAAGAGCGAGTAATAAGAATACATAGATCTGCAGAGGATGCCTAGTGCATCAAAGAATGCAGAGTCCTACAAAGAGCACTGTACTGAGAATTCCAGATATTACAGAGAACAACAGCAGAGAATAAAATGAACAATGAGAACTACCGAAAACATTCAGAATTGCATTTACAAGACAATCCGAGGGACAAAGATCAATCAGAAATACTCATTATTAGATAGAAAGCCAAAATGCATAATAAAAATAAATGCAGAGAATTTTAGAGCATACAGAAAACAAAACAAAGCCAAAAAAAAGAAAAAAAGAAAGAAAAAAGCACAGGGAATACACAGAGCTGCCGAAAATACGGGCTGACTACACAGATGACTAATTGTAGTATTTTGGCCCTATACAATCTCAAACAATAACCTATGGGAATGAACTAACCAAACTAATATTGAAGAAGACCTGAGAAGAAGAAAATGGCCATGGCTGGGGCACACCCTAAGAAAAGAGCCGAACAACGTCACTAGGACAAGCCTAACACAGAACCCACAAGGAAAAAGGAATAGAGGTCGACCAAGGACAACGTGGAAGAAAGAGCTGGAGACAGAAATGAAAGCAGTGGGTAAAGACCTGGAGCTCTCTGGCAACAATGGCTCAAAACAGGCAGGTTGGCCACACTTTATTGACGGCCTGTGCTCCACAGGGAGTTGAAACAGCGATAAGTAAGTAAGTAAGAAAGTACACAGATCTTAGACGTATGGAGAACACAGTTAGGCTACCAGGGGAGGGGGGAAGGGGGGGGGGCAGCAGGCAATGTGAGAGAACTGACCAGCTCTTTCCAGGGCACTGACGGGGGTGACCCAACCCCTGGCAAAGCCCGTGGTGACCCTTCCTTGGTTGTTGCCAAACAGCTCTGGCGTCCAAACAGCTGACCACCTCATGTTCTCAGGCTCCACTGTCGTGTCCCAGTAGCACAGACTCACATTACGGTCGTAGATTCGCAGCAGCTTTTCGAAACTGTCGGCAAAAGCAATACTAATATTATATCAGTTGATGAAACTGAAAGTTCTCATCAGAGGACATCAATAAATAAATTAATTTTTACAAAAAAAAACAAAAAAAAAAAAACAAACAAAAAAAAACGCAATGTATTACCACCCGATGAATTCACTATGACAGTTAAACGTAACACGTGATCGTTGCTAAAGCTTTTTATTGTGATATGTTCGATTATCAGATAAACTTCCAACCAATGAAAAATGCAGCAAAGATACGGAATATTTTAAATAACAGTGGATAGAGCAGTTAACCGGTAATAATAATAATAATAATAATAATAATAATAATAATAATAATAATAATAATAATAATGATAATAATAATAATAA
>JBCHJU010134857.1:0-10390 GCA_039654505.1 Plocamopherus imperialis | reverse complement strand
CTCTCTCTCTCTCTCTCTCTCTCTCTCTCTCTCTCTCTCTCTCTCTCTCTCTCTCTCTCTCTCTCTCTCTCTTTCCAAGTGGCATGTTCCCTCCAGAATGTCACCTACTTGATGGCAGCTCTGTACAAATCCCTTTCTATCGCTTTCTTCCCACCTATTGTAAAGGCTGTCTAAAAGTATACAAAATTCAATACGTCATGAAGGCCACTACTTACAGAGGTCACAGTCCGGAAGAGAAATGTTTTCAATGATTCCCCTTCGCTGCCGGCCACTCTCCTGCTCCAAATCATGAGCAAACTCAGCCATGTGGTTGATGCCTTTCTTGCGGAGAAGCTCTTCTCGTTCAGACTCTGGCACCAATTTTAGAAGTTTGCCAACCAAGCTGAAACAAATATTTTATGATCAAGCCTTGCACGGCGATGTTGAATCAAATGACATGAATATACTTTTGAAAAAAATCATCATCAAAAAACTAAAATTGAAAGACCAAAATTAAGAAATAGAAAAAATTGACAAGGTCCTTTATACTTAATTCTACCATTTTAAGACCAATTAGGAACAAAGGATTGACTTTTCAAAACAGCTGGCAACTGCCAGGGCGTAAATACTATGTGTTATTAGTGCTAGAAGTGAGTACCGTAGTCTAAATGTGTCAAGATGTTTTCCTGCTTACAGTTAAAAAAAAAAAAACGCCCATCAAATAAAAAAAATCCCTACCATAGAAACAGCTCCCCCAAAAAACCTAACATAAAAAAAACAAACAACAAAAAAAAAACAACATTTACCAAACATATCCCTCCAAAAAATTAACAAACAAACCCAACAAAAAACATTTTTAAAAAAAGTAACCCCCCCCCCCCCCCTCCCATCAAAACACTAGGCTGGTTGCCCTCCCTGGAAGCGCTAAGAATCCAAAAGCCAAGAAGAAAAAGGGGAGCTCACTCTACGGGGATAAGGCGTGCATTGTGGGCATGCAGACTAAGGAAGTCATCAAGGGCTGCCAGGGTGCTGCCCTCCGCAGCGTGGAACAAACCCCGCAGGTACATGTAGGAAGATCTGTGGTGGGGATCACTGCACTCCTGGAGGGTGTGGAAAGAAACGGGGGGGGGGGGAGATACCAGTTGGCATGCAATGACCCTGACAGGACAATCTCCTAACCATGGACAAAAAAAGAAAAAACAACAACAAAAAACCCTGAAAATAATCCCCTTCTCCCAAAACAAGTGAAAGATATGGGGGAAGAGGGATGAGCATTAAAGGATGAATAGAAAAATGTCAGGAGGGCTGCCTGGCTAAGCAGTTGTGAGTCGGACTACGCACAGAGAGGTCAAGGGTTAAAGTTAAAGCACCTGAGTGACACATGCGTTTCTGTTTTTTTTTTCCTTATGCAAGAAAATTCACCCTTGTTGCTTAACTGGACCCAGGTGAAAATTGTACAGCTTCCTGTGGGAAAGTGTTCTTCTACAGCAGACAAGCATCTGTCCCTGTACACTTCAGGCGGCAAAAGGCCAGAATAAGCTCAAGCCAAAAGGCCATGATAAGCTCAAGCCAAAAGGCCAGAATAAGCTCAAGCCAAAAGGCCAGAATAAGCTCAAGCCAAAAGGCCAGAATAAGCTCAAGGCCAGAATAAGCTCAAGGCCAGAATAAGCTCAAGGCCAGAATAAGCTCAAGGCCAGAATAAGCTCAGGCCAAAAGGCCAGAATAAGCTCAAGCCAAAAGGCCAGAATAAGCTCAAGCCAAAAGGCTTGAGTAGACTCTACTTGTGGAATATTGTGGAAGGCTTAAGGTTTTGAGAGACAAAAATGATAAGACAAATAAAAACAAAAGAAGAAAGGGGAAAAATAGCATAAAAAAATAGAAATTTTTTTTTAGGATGATGAGGAAAATAATGATAAACCTTTCATTCTAGCCGGCTGCTCATTGAGTGATTTTCATCAAGGGCTTTTTATGTTGATCTTGGCATGGACTGTCATGTTATTGTAACTTAAAAATCTGGGTACAATATTCGAGCATGGTGGGGTTATAGTGGACACAGCATTAGTAATGACAAACATGCTACAAGCTTGACAGGTATAGGAATTATGAATACAGAACCCTCTGTAAATAAGATAAAAATAAAAAAAATAAAAAAGAAGTTAGATTATTCAATATTCAAATGGCAGTGTATGCAATCAAACAATCATTTGTTCTTTATGAGAGTTTTCAATAGAAAGATGTCTTCAACTCACCTCAATCAATGCATTGAGTTGGGCCACAGCGTTCCTTGCATAGCTGACGGCATCATTGAGGGGGGGCAGGTCAAAGCTTTTCAAGTCCCGGCGTGCCAGGGAAGGGAAGGTGGTGACTGAGGCCTGGCGTTGCTGTGGTTTCATTTGCTGCCTGGTTATAGAATTGCAAAAAGGCTGCCTGGTTATAGAATTGTAAAAAGGCTGCCTGGTTATAGAATTGCAAAAAGGCTGCCTGGTTATAGAATTGCAAAAAGGCTGCCTGGTTATAGAATTGTAAAAAGGCTGCCTGGTCATACAACTACAAAAGGCTGCCAACAACGATGTGCAAGTATGAAATCTTTATAATAAGAGCGAAAGGGGGGCATGGCACTTATTTTACATCAGTCTGTTCTCACAATCGGCAGGGATTAAAATCCTACAAAAATTACAGATGTGGGCAGCTGGTACCCGACTTTGTTCGGAACTGCCCTTTATTTTAATCAACAGACGGATTGAATTTACAGATATTCAATTTTTCTTTTATTTGATATGCTGAACCATCGTTCATTTTTTCTGTCATTGTCATCACTTCAGGACACTCTTTACAAACATGTACCGACTTTCACTTTCACTTTCACTGTTGAACGTACAGATCTAGAATCTAGATTCTAGTATAGATCCAGACATCTAAAATATAATGTAAGTGACTGAAACCTTTTCGTCTTTTCACTGTCTCTGTGTGTGACTTAATCTAATCTATAAAATGCATTTTGGCAAACTTGATCAATCTAGATCTAAGTCAAGACTACATATATACTTGATGGCGTTCACTGACTTTTGGTGATGCCAGTGATGGTGATTCACTTTCAAATTTCTGGACACTGGCTCTCAGGTACTGGCAGTGATTTTATGACCTGGATCCCTTATGCTTAATGCTTTCGCATTCAACCCGACAAAAACCGTCAAGCACGGCAATCCCGCTAAAAATTTAGCCCGACAGAAACCGACAGGCGCCTTTCCCGTGCCCTGATGTTTAGCCCGACAAAAACCGACAGCAGTTTCTCACTCTATTTAGAAGAGCCTCATTGGTCAACTAAATTACGTCTGTTGTCTAATAATAGAAGGAGATGAAAGTTGAGGTATCCGCGAAGCGTAAGTTCAAGTATCCGCGAAGCTTGAGTGACCTTTTGACCAAATAGGGTCGCTTTTGAATAGGTTATACATCTACCTTTGTGAAGAGGAACAATACGCCTAGCCCAGCTTTCCCAATCGCCTTTGTTATCGACTGATCTCGGAAACGAGCCTAGCAGTGACACTGAAAACGATCATGAATGTGATCTCAAAACTAAATTTAACGGAGAGTGTACTTTATTAGGCTTACATTTTAGAGAGAATGTACATGTGTGTGTGTGTCAGTGTGTGTAGTGAAGCCGGCCTGGGCAGACCCGCTTCGGACAGCTGGACCGGAGGATAAGGATCGCTTTTCTAGGCTACTAGATCTAGATTTAGATCTCTATACTTTTAATCTACCTTTGATATATTATATATATTCACATATAATAATAATGATTAGGCCAAAGATATACTTCCGTGTGTTTTTATGCCTTTTGCAGGCAATATAAGTATAGATCTAGATCTAGGCCTATTGTGAATTTCATGGAAAAAACTGAAAATCATCCGCAAGTTTTAGTTTTCATTTCTGCCTCAGGCATTTTGTTTTTCTACATGTTTTTATATGGAAACTGTTCATTTACTTGCTTGGGTAATCTTTAGATCATATATACTCAGGCATTCATCATCTAAACGGTCTTTACCATGAACACTGTCATACTTCATTCACTTTTTTTCAATTGGCCAACACAAACAAGACACATAAAAGAAAATATGATTAGAAAGGAAAAAAACAACACTTGCAACTTCTAACCCATTCATTCCCCCATCTCCATACAACTTAGAGACATATTGATTGAAAAATAATGTAGCTGTAACCGATTTTTTTAGATCATTGTGAATCAGGTGGCAGGAGGTGAAAATAATGTAAACACACCAGGCAGCAACACCGCGCAGGAAGCTGAACGCACTGGCCAAGATGGCCGCCACTAAACGTAAATGCTAGAGGGTTAACTTATATCTACATTAGATTTAGACATTAAAAAAACTTTTGGTCCGTATGAACAGACAATCAGAGGTAATTGATCTAAAATGTAGATCTATCTAGAATCCACATCTGCAAAATCTAGATCTAGATCTATCACTCAACCACTAAACACTAAAATCACCACCACCACTACCATTGTGACCCAGTAGGGGCCACTATGCACTACAATTTCCAAACGCAAACTGTGACACAGTAAGGGGCTACTATAAACTACGACTACCCAACACAATCTGACACAGCAGGGGCCTACCTATGAGAAAATCCAGAAAGGGAAAGGCGACCACCACTGACGCGTTTTGCATAGGGTCTGGTTTTCATCTCATAATCTGACCAGTAGTCCAGCTTTTCATCTAAACGGTCTTCCAGGAACCATTTGAAGATCTCAGTGTTTAGAACCTGCATAATATAACCATTTGAAGATCTCAGTGTTTAGAACCTGCATAATATTATCACAATTATCTCAATTCCATGGGGACATACTTTTTTTTCTAACCTTAATTTTATAGAAAAAAAAAAAAAATCTTAATGCTCCTACCACACAAAGTAAACCACAGATATATGATACTTATTTGCCAGATTAGAAAATTTGTTGATATAATGTTTGAAATACATATGTATCAAATAAAATTATGCAAAAAATTATTAAATGAGTTGAAAAATAATAAAAAAAAAAACCCCTAAACAATCAGACACATTTGTATATTTTATCAAAAATTGCTACCTAAACAAAAAGGGATAGCATGTTATCTACAGAAACTGGTGTTCCATACCCTCTCATAAAAGGGTTTGTCACTATTTGGAAGATCGTCCATAAATTGATGCCTGTTAAACCGACGCATGTCAATTCGTAGATATGACAGAACACCCCTGAAATAAAAAAATAAAAAAATTGCTGTGCTCAGTTTGATTTGAAAAATACAAAGAACAAGAAAAGTAAGCAAGAAGAGAAATTTCACTTTGGCCAAAACATTAGACATAAATGAACTGAGATGCTTTAAATAATTTGAGACAGTGTAATAATTTGAAGATGGAGGAGAAATGAATAATTATTGTTGGCATGAATGGATTAAAAAACCCGTAAAGTATTACAACACACAATCTTGGTAATGACTGAAACAAATGTTTTACGTTACACTACCACAATGAGTCTTCATCTCGTTACATGAATATCACATCACCTCTCCTGTTCGCATGTGAGACATAGACCATCGATAGATAGAGCCAGAGAAGATTAGAGGCAATAGAAATGTGCTTCTACGGAAGGATATTAAAAATCTGGTGGATATCAAAAACAAAGAAAAAAGTTTTAAAAAACTACCAAAAGTCGGTTCGCATTTTGTCCTGAATGCCCAGCACTAACGGGAAGCCGAAGATCGAATTTGACGAAAACAATATAACAAACAGCACGTGCGCGAGAGAAAATAAAGTAGCCGTAATTCGAAAAATACCGTCGAACCATCCGAGAATCATTCGCCCTTTTGTCTATAATTTTCTTAATTTTCTTACGTGACGGGGTCAAAAACCCATGATAGTACAGACGAAACCGGGAAACTGGGATTTTATCAAAAAACCATGAGAATCCCGGGTTTCCCCAGAGGGTTGAGAGGTCTGCGGTGATAATGATGATGATGATTTTTCAGTAACTGCTGGTTAACAGAATATGCTTGAGAGTTCATTTTTAATTTCTTCAAAATACAAAGTATGACAGCACTCAAACATTAGAAACCTGGGATACATTTTGCTGTGCAGGAAGGCAGTGGAAGATAATCATCCCACATAGCCAATCGCTCTCAATGATGTGGGAACTGTTCCTCATGTGGGAACTGTTCTTACTGTCCCATCCAACAACCCATAACGCCCTAACCAGCTCCCACTCCCAAACTAAAACGAGAACTGGCACTGGTTGTATAACATTCTTGTCACTCGACAGATGAGAAATACATGGTGATGGTAAAGAGGAATATCATCAGTGAAAATACCAAACCGTGTATATCTGGGAATCAGCCCTGGACAACGCAGTTCAGGAACAGAATACAATGGATCTAGAAGACACAACCTTGATAAAACAACCTGGTAGATGGAGCTAGTTAGTCATGGGAGGCAATCCATATAGAAATGTTAGTTGAAAGTGGTATGATAGAGAGAAAACAAGCTCAGGGGCTGCATCCTCCTCATTTTGATAAATGATAGAGCATTGAGAATTCTAACACTGCTGTACCTGAATAAATTGACTGTCATCTCCAAACAAGCAAATCCAATCTCTGTGTTGAACTGCAGACACTTTTTCATGCGAAACGACCGTTCCTTCTCAACATCATAGTAGAATGGTCTGCAATTCAGAAAAAGATTTGAAGCTATCATCAACTATTTGAATCCACAGAATTCAACTCGTAGATTACAATAATGTTTTGTCCGATCTGGGTTTCCACAAAAACACTCCTTGATTTCAAATATTCATAATATGACGTATGACGTTCATAACCTTACAATTTTGGTGTGTACAGTTACATAAACTAATACTATTTTTGTTTTCGTTTCTTTCCAGTTTGAAATTCCTACATGACCGGCTAGGTGGCGGCCTTGTCCATGATGGCCCACACTGTACACCCCACAGCAACGTAGCTGGTGTGTGTTGGGCTTTGGCAAAACAAACAGTGTAACACATGTGCAGCGTTGCCTCAGACGCATCCATGGTACAATGATTTTCTTGAAAACGGGTGCATCTGTAATCAGAGAAAGGGACACTCCCGACGCCCAGCTGTTTCGGAAGAAATTGTTGACAGGGTCAGACATGCTTTTGTTCGCATCCCCAAGAAGTCAACTTGTATATCTAGCCAAGAGTTACAAATTCAATGAAGACTAGTACAAAAGATTTTATGCAAATACTTGAGGTTTAACCCTTAGGGGGATTGTTATGATGGATGCTTCTGAACGAACGCTGCACATTTGTTACACTGTTTGTTTAGCCCAACTCCCAACACACACCAGCTACGTTGCTGTGGGGTGTTTACCGTCCTGGATAAGACTGGCACCTAGCTGGTCATGTAGAAATTTCAAACTGGAAATAAAGGACAACAAAAATTTATCACCTTATGTAATTACAGACACCAAAATTATAAGGTTATGAACGTCATATGTCATATTATGAATATTTGAAATCAAAGAGTGTTTTTATGGCCACCCTGTATTTCATTGTGGTTGTAACCCTTTGTAAACTTCTAATCTCCTTTTCCTTCTATTTTTATAACAGTACAGCGCTTTGAGCTCTTGTTAGAGAAAAATGCGTCTTGTAAATAGTTATTATTATTATTATTATTATTATTATTATTATTATTATTATTATTATTATTATTATCATTCTCTGTGGGGCCCATTGAAAATGTCTAGATCCTTTGTATCAGATATTTCATTGTGTTTGTAATCTTTCTCGATAAGGTTATTGAAATTGTCTGAATCTATTGTGTGGCATGCATTTCATTGTGCTTCATTGAAGATGTAGTTTTACCTCTGCACATCAGCAAGCTCCAACTGGAATCGGGCCCTTTGACAGATCTTTCTAAAAATTTCTGCTGGTTCCAGAGGAATGTCTGGTATAATAGATGAAAAGTTTACCACTTCATAATCATAAGGACCATTGTTGTTGACAGGTCGTCTGCTATGCTTTGAAGCTTGTGGGTTGACAGATACTGTGCCGTCGTCGATGTTGACAACTACAAGGCCTTCAACCTGCCAGGAAGAGGTAGTGGTAAGGGCAGAGATTATGGGTAAGCATTGAAGCATCAAAATTAATCGTTAAAAATTAAATAGGTAAATAAAAAATTGATAAATATATAAATAAATTTTAAAAAATAAATAAATAAAAGAATAATAATAAAGGAGAAGAGAGTTTATTTTCATATAAGGTCCACAGAACTCATGATAAAATTGTGTTTGATCTACCACCATCTTCAGAATATTGAACCAGAATCAATAAGCCCTGCTTTGCCAATTGAAGATGGCGCTTTCATATTTGTGGCTCAAGCCTCAGAAAAATATTCTGATGGAAGAAAGGTTAAAAAGCTCTTTCACACTACTTTTATTACGTGTTTTTTTTTTCATCGATCCTCATCAAAGAATCAAAGTGAAGGTGACGGACATTCTTTTGCATCAGGCCTCCTTATGGAAAGATGAGGTTCTGCACACGCCCATCAGCACCAGTCTTAGCCCCCCCTTGCCCCACCCCCTGATTTTATGTTGGTAATTCAAAGACATCAACTCAAATTTAAACCCATCAATGAGGGCAGATTTCCATTGCCATCTTTCTTTTCAGCCTTGAATATCCAGGGGAGATAGACAAGATGGACAACAGGTTTTGTTTCATCATACTGACCTGTTCAAAGTGCCATCAGACACTGACCTGTTCAACGTGTCATCACACACTGACCTGTTCAACGTGTCATCACACACTGACCTGTTCAACGTGTCAACGTGTCATCAGACACTGACCTGTTCAACGTGTCATCAGACACTGACCTGTTCAACGTGCCATCACACACTGACCTGTTCAACGTGTCATATGACACTGACCTGTTCAACGTCTCATTACACACTGACCTGTTCAACGTCTCATCACACACTCACCTGTTAAACATGTCATCTGACACTGACCTGTTCAACGACGTCCAGGTGTTTAGAGTGACAGCCCATCATGAAGGTTCCGGGGGCCTCTAGAAGCTCCAGGGAGGACGTGCTAAGGATGGGCACGTAGGTGAATCGCCACTCAAACGGTAGAATGTAGTAGAGAAAACTCTGGCCAACAAAACGGATGGGAGACATGTCGTGATTTCGAATTCTTTTTTTATAAGCATTCTGAAGATTTATACATTAATACAAGAATACACATGATGATAAATTTTTGAAGTGATGTAAAGAACATTGAATTGAATGACAGAGGGTTTGTTTGTTTGTTTGTTTGTTACTCCCAATTATATTTTTCAGTTCTTTTCCAAAACTAGTCTACAAGTTCACCAGGCTTGGGTATTTCATCAAACTCTTACATTTGCTTCAAATGTTGTGTTTTTAATAATGTGTTTTTAATGTTGATTTTATCAAGAGCTCTTCAAGTTTTCTGGGTTGCGGAGAAGAGAAATGATGGAACTTTCTAATGAACATAGAAGCAGATTTGTAAAACTGGTATAAACTCAACAAGCGTCTAACATGCTGTCTCTTTTTTCCTAAAAGGATTCAAGTGCAAAGACATTAATTTTTTTAAAAAGCAAATGATACGGAAGATGTGAGTTTAAAAAAAGAAAGCAAGAAATACCTCCATGATGATAGTCAGCAAGGCGTAGTTGAAACTGACGAAAACAATACGCTCTTCGCAAAGAATGGCTGAAAAGATTTTTAGCAGGTCGTCAATTGTGAAGCACAGGAACGCCAGATGGAGTGGGATGTCCACCACCGGCTTATCTGGCCACTCTGCCGGGAACAAAGTGATGTTCATGTTGTACAGTTGAAGGACCTTGCCAAGAGAGAGAAAGTGAAAATGTGTCCAAAAATAAATAAATTTTCTTCCTAAATAAAATGGAAAAGCTAAAAAAAAAAAAAAAAGAAAAACCCCTGATATCTGTTGCTAGAGATACTCAAGAATTTTTTTTTTTTACTTTAACTACTTGAAGCCAATGTATTTTTTAAAAGAAATATAAAAACATATTTGTTTAGGTTGACTTTTCAAGATTATATTTAAACATTACAAATATATTTTAATTTTTGAGTGATTTACATGTTTGTTTTTGGTACGTGACACTGTTGTAATAGAATTGTTGCTGTTTTAAACATGAATGCAAAGCGCGATTGCTTCTTATAATCATTAGATAGTGGCACTATAGAAATGTATACTATTACTATTATTATTATTATTATTATTATTATTATTATTATTATTATTATCATTATTATTATTATGGTCATATTATTATTATTATTATTATTATTATTATTATTATTATTATTATTGTTGTTGTTGTTATCATTATTATTATTATTA
>JBCHJU010134746.1:0-10392 GCA_039654505.1 Plocamopherus imperialis | reverse complement strand
GGATAACAAATGGATGAAGTAAGAGCTAGAAATACTCGTAGTAACAATAGCTAAGCAGTATTATGAGCAAAGAAAATTACTCAAATTCAATATGGAAAGCAGTTACAGGAGATCTGGTGCTCGAACGTATTTACATTATCATCTTCAAGTGTTGACAATCCTTCGTGTTTATATTTCCCTATTATATTCAGATCATGAAATAAACTCCCAACCAATGTAAAGTACGACAAAGATACTGAAGATTTTAAACAGGAGCACAAATGCACATCTGAAATATGAAGATACTAGATACTAGGTAGTTTCTTTTGGAGTTGACAAGTATACTCAGTTAACTGAGTTTGTCAAGCATTTTGAAGAGTAAGACTGAAACTTAAGTCTGAACAAATGTGGATTCGAACTGCGGCCTTTTGGGTACGCACCCGGCTCCTCTATTATTTAGCATCCAATTAATCAGTGTCAATATCGTATGTATATATCCTTGCGATTGATAACATCTAAGTTCATTCATGAGCATTCCATCACTGATAACTAGACATTGAAAAGTGAAAGCAAGGAGATAATTATCCATAGATAAACCGAAAATGCCAATCCTGCCCGTTGATATAATTGTCCTTCACTGGCAATAAACATTGAAAAGTGAAAGGCACGGGATATTTAAACGAGATAAACCGATAACGTTTATCGGTCAACCTCGTTTGTTGATCTATTAGATACGCATTTTGACGGTTAACCGAAGGTATAGAAAGTCCACTAATAGAGCTGATTAATGACTGAGGTAAACTTTGATGTGTTTACGACGAAAACCAAGATAATCACCGGCTCGCAAACCGCTTGCCAGTAAGGACCTGGCCAGCGATTGGCAAGAGCCTCTTTGGTTTGCTGATCTGAACGTAACCCTTGATATTCCCATGACTATCGAGAGGATCATCGAACATTCTGGGTTATCGAGGTGGCCCACAAGTCCTTGATCCAGATAATGAGAACGGTACCGTATATAAAACAACGACGTGCGGCCCCGGGGTTTCTACAACTATATACGCGACAAGACATTCATGTACACAACATCATGGGCACCAGAATATTGGTGTTCCTGGCGTTAATCGCCTTGGCCCTTGCTGGTGAGTAATACAATTGAGGGATGAACTCAATAGATGCCAATCCCAACGTATCAGCATAAGAACAGTTTAACTCTTTATGTACTATGCATCCACTCATCGGCATTATCGTGATTCAACTCTTTTGACTACGAACGTGATATATTCTGACACACATATAAATTGTAGGCAAAGAGTTAAATTGTGCTTATGCCGATATTTCGGCTTCTGACACACAGAGAGAGTATATGTATGCCATTGTCCAATCTTACTAACGGACAAGATGTATATTGAAGGCAGTTACCGACTATAATTTTCTTGACTGCTTTGTTTTGCCAAAGAGAGTTTTATAGTCATAATATTCCGTGTCCCTTTCTACGTCCGTCTGTTCTGTTTGATAATCCAACACTATAAATTTTGGAGATTTATGAATTTTGGAGGACTATTTGCTCGGAGGCTCGGAGAGATCTGTTTTTCGAAGGGATCCTTACAGTGCATTAAATGTACACGTGACCTCCTGATTTATTAAAATGAAATAGCTATTCAGTCTCATTCTCAATTAAGTACTAGACGTTTTCTCCTACCTACCAAGAATCAAGGCAGTGAGAAAATCTGAAAGACGATCAGATCTTCCGTTATGAACCCGGCACGGCTAAAATTCTAAGCTAGAACCTTAAAAATGAGACCGCTGAATAGCTCCCAAACTTCTCGTATTGCTAGAAAATTTTACTTATGAGTATAAGCGTATCTCGTGATTTTATAACGAAACAATTGAAAATAGACTGTAACGATTCGTAAAAACTAGGGAAAAAACGTAACCCCTGATACATTGTGAAAAGATGTAATAAATTATAGATTGATGAATTTTTTTTTTTTCATATTACTCAGCTCCTTTCTTACATACCTCTAACTTTTTGCTTACCTACGTTGAGTCTTTGCTAGTGAAGGCAGACATTAGACGGCAAATATAGATGCGCTGAAGCCTTGGCAAGCTCGAGTAGGCCTACCCTGAGCGTGACAACTCTCCTGAGAGTATCGGGGGACAGACGAAAACAGCTGAGACTATCGCTTGAGCTGGTGAAGGCAATAGCTGGCTTGGGTGGAATGTGAAAGAACTATCATAGCTGAAAATAGAATAAAATACTGGGAAGTCAGAACATCAGAACTATGGCAACATGGAAACTGAGCATCATTATGGAAAACCAAAGACAAACGGAAATCATTTCAAAGCATTGGATGTGGACATCGAAGACAAAGACCTGCCAGTAATTACAACTCAATCAGGAATAATCGACATGAAAACAAAGAAAACAATTGAAGAAGAACTTACCAACACCATTGGATAAGAGATTACACGCTGAACAAGATGACGAATAGAAAGTATGTTTGGAATATAAAGCAGTATAATATGCATCGAACAAAGTGGTGGCTGGTGCGTGAATTACTTGGGCAAAGAATCAGATCATGCCCATGCCGATCTATCGAGGATTGTTATAAAATAAGTTAAATCCGGTTAAATCCTTTCCTGTAACAATACATTATTATAGCCATTATTTTATTTTATTTTATTTTATTATTATTATATATTTATTTTTTTTGTAATCTGCGTTTTGGTGATTTCAACCATCAATCATAATATATTTTAACATGTCATGTAGAAAACATGCGGATAGAACAAAGTTCCTGACTTTCATAAAAACATTAGGATGTCTCTCGCCCAAAGCCTCAGGATCTCTCTTGCCCACCCTGCCCATCATTATGAGGCTCACTGCCCACTGCAAATCTGTATGAGGCACAGGGAAACATATCTGATTGGTGATTGGAAAACGCCAAGGAATAGAAGAACACGTGAAGGAATTACATGTGTATGACGAACTTAGAAGCCCAATACTTGTATATACATTCCAAACACGCCTTGACGTGACAGAAGATGGTAATGTCAAAACCTTCCCTGTCTAAAAATATAACTATTAGATTAAAAAAAAATGCAAGGAGATGTATTCAACATCGTATCAGTGAACGATGGAGAAAAAATGGCTTTTAAATATCTGATAGAAAGTCTCACTTCATCACATACTTATTTGCTTACGTCCATACCTACTTGGTATGGGCATGATCTGATTCTTTGCTTATCTCCTACTACTACTTATTTTTTTCTCGTTTCTTCCTTCTAGACTAATAAGGGACCATCGCTTGTGTCCACCTATTGCTTATTCTTCCTCCTCCTTCTCTTCCTCCATCATCTACTCCTCCTACTCCTCTTCCTTCTCAGAATACATCATATTCTCAGATATATATAGTATATATGTAATATGTTTAATCTTTGATGGTGAAGATTTCTTACACTTACAATTTGTCGTTTTTACTCGCGATGTCGACTTTTGGGTTTTGTCTAATCGTGTCCCAATGACTACTAGCCTACTAGCAGTCTTTGTTGTGTCCCTAATTCAGCTCAGGGTAGATTGAGCATGAGGTTTATTGGTTGTGTTAGTGCTACGTAGCTATAGTCTTCAAAAACTGACAAACTCAGTTGAAATAAATCTTTTTGTCAACCCTTCGAAAAATTACTCCATCTAGATTTTAGCATTTTGATAACAGTGATGTAAATGAGAATTTGTCTTTGATTGTTGGTATCTTTGCTTTGGTATTAATAGCCATTTTAAAGTATGCTTACTATGTGCTCTGAAATTGTATGCTATCGAAAAGAATACGTGAATTTTTAGGATTTTTTTTTAAATAATTTATATTCTGCTATGTCTTGTCGATTTGCAGTTTTCAGTCGCGATATCATACAAATAGAGATAGAGCAGAAAGTTCATTTGATGTTTGCATTGCAAGAACATTGAACATTTTACCAGGAATATTATTTCAGAATCATAATATTGTGCAAACATGGCCAAGTGTCTATGGCCCTATTATAAGGAATGGTAATCTTACGAATATTTTAGATGAAAACTTTCATTACATATCAGAACAAAATGTGGACCAGCAAGAATCACGACAATGTCATATTACATTAACTTTTTGATTACTTCAAGCCTTTATATCTGCATGAGATCGATTAAGTCTTAGAATATAATTTGCCATATATCGGGATGAGTCTGAACAAGGGCTACTAGATGTGATTGTTATAGAGTAATCATTGGCTTGGTCATATATCGGCATGGACAGGATTTCAGTCTTTGGCTACAGTTTGCCCACGTGTCGACAAAGTGTGGTCAAAGAGTTAAATCCTACCGATGCCGGTATATCGATCCCTGTTAAAGAGATAATTTCAATTGCTAGATCTGTGCCGTTTTAAATGAAGCAAGAGAGTATTAGTTTTTATGTAAATTTTGTTTCCCTAGGCCCAATAAGCAAACCAGATACTATTGAAAAATGCTCCACAAAGTGCGCTGGATCCTTCAAATTCCATTATAAACCAGGAACAACCTACTCATATGACTACAGGTAGGCCAACGATGATTCCTGTGATGTGCATTTATGTGTAGGTTGTTTTCATAAGTACACATCACACGTTACGGGAAGACCGATGGACAGACAGTCAGACACAGGAAATGCAAAAAAATAATCGACAAGCAAATTGCAAATCCCAAGCCCACCTACACAATGAAGACAAACTTGAGCAATGTCTAGATGTTACTAATTCGTATCAATATGTTTGCATAATAGTATAATAATAGTCATCATGATGATGATGATGATGATGATGATGAAGATGATGATGATGATGATGATAATGGTGGTGATGATGATGCTGAGGAGGAGGAGGAGCAGGGGGAGGAAGGGGATAGAAATGATAATATATTATTATGTATATAATAATATTAATAATAATAATAATAATAATAATAATAATAATAATAATAAAAATAAAAATAGTAATAATAATAATATAATGATGATAATAATAATAATAATAATAATAACAATATAATGATAATAATATTAATATTATTATTATTATTATTATTATTATTATTATTATTATTATTATTTATTATCATTCTTCTTCTTCTTCTTCTTCTTATTATTATTATTATTATTATTTTTATTTTTATTTTTTTTTATTAATGGCAAGACTAAAAAGACATAACAGATAACCTTGAAGAGGAGTTCGACACGGGAAAATAATTGAAAAAAGAAGGAAGAAGAAAAGGAAATGAAGAAGAAGAAAAGAGGAGGAGGAAAAGAAGGTGAAAAAAAGAGATGACGGTTGAGGAAAAGAATGGAGAAGGGGAAGAGGAAGAAGACGAGAAGAATTGTGTAGAAAAGGACTGATTTAATTTTTCTCCTATGTGCTTTTAGAGTTGAGTCAGAGACCAGCATAGCTGGTGCATCTGAAGACAAAGCCAGGCTGACTCTGCAGACAGTTGGTGACATTCAGGTTCTTAGTCCTTGTGAGTTTATACTCCAGTTTAAAAACACCAAGTTGTTCCATACCGATGGAAACGGAAACATGAAAACAGCTGACAGGTAAAGATAATTTTGATGATTCCAGATTTTTAAAAATCACGTTTTAGAGTGGGTTTAGATAATTGGACGGGAACTTTCAGCAAAGAATAAAACGTCATAATCAGTATTGTCATTTTCCCCCTTACTTTATGAGCCAATGCTTTTATGTGTAAGCAGGCACCAATTTATTTCAAAGTTCTTGACCACTCATTAAATTTATTTAAACCTCTTAAAGGTTAGTGGACATGCATGATGATGAAAGGTTAAAAATTAGAAGATAAAAGATATTTGTGTGTTTCTGTTTGCAATGTCCTTAAGACACTATAATTTGTTTGTTATTGATAATTCCACCCATTGACAGCACAATGTTGCCTTGAAAATCTTAACCTAAGCAGGCATCATCAAGCCGTTTCAGTTCATGCTACATAATATCCCTCTTTGTGTCTGTGTACTTGGGGAAACCTAAAATTAGCATAAATCGTCAAATAGAGTATTTACCTTGAATTCTAAATACATAGGTTGAAGTCGGTTTTTAGCCATGTGTTTGACTATAACTTAACACATGTACATGTAAAACATTTTGTTACAAAGGATTGGTTGTTCTAAAAATAATAAATCTTGTAACTGTCATTGCATTAAAATGAATGAAGCCATCAGTTTAAGTCGACTATTCTTTTGCCATCTAGTGGGATGAACGTGCATCTAATACAAGTTTAAATAAATTTAATCTTTTCTTGACATCGTTTTTAGGGAGGCACACTTCAGCTCTGCCCTTGAAGCCTATCCTCTTAGGTTTTCATACCAAGATGGTAAGGTGGATCATGTTTGCAAATCAGATGGAGATCATGTCTGGGCTGTGAACTTGAAAAAAGGACTTCTCTCTGCTCTTCAGAACACCATGGTTGACCTCAGTGAAAGCCAAAATGTCACTGAGGTAAAAAAAAACATTTTGAGATTTAATTTATTATCTTGCATAGTATGATTGTAAGCATTTTTAAAGTGCTTAATAAAGTATTTAGTGATATTCTTATCAAATAAAGTCTATTAAAGTTACACAAATGCTTCTATTAGACAATGAAAAAGTTGTTTATCGAATGTTTCTTAAGACACCATATAATATCAAATAAAATCAATATCAAATTATTTGTCTCGTCAGAAAGAAATATATTTGGTGACAGCCTTGTCAATTTATTTTAAAAGAGAAAAAGAAGAGGGTACTAATATCTTTTCTTGTCTTTTCAGACGGATGTTTCTGGAACCTGCAGGACAGAGTACACAGTTGTGGGTTATGGTTTCTATGCTACAACTATAGCCAAATCCAAGGACCTCCTCAGCTGCACCAATCACCAGAGCTTTGAGACTGTTATCCAAACCTCTCCCTATTTGATTCCTTCAGTGAGTCCAGATATTATGAATGACCCACTGAAAATTAAATTATGAAGTATTTACTTAAAATTTTTTGTTCTTTTGGTAATCCTAATATACAGTAGTGATAAATAATAATGTTACATTTTTGTTTTCTCATGCCCGTCAAGCATACTCTTTAAAACCACACATATTATATATCAATTGAAAGAAAAATGACAGACGACTCTTAAAATCATAGGTTTATCGAAATGCGAGATTCCATCTCTATATAACAAAGGGCGCAATGGAAAGCAAGAAAATCGTCACTTTGCAAATGGTGCTCTCTGGCCCATTTTTTCCAGACTGGGGTCATCACTAGGTGTTTGCATTCAAATCCTCATATCTCGCTTACAACTGCATGTACATGAATGTATTTGGTATCAGTGTATGCAAAATTGAATTATCTTTCACATGATATATATCATGATTTATTTTCATGCTCATATGTAGACAAAGTGAACACAACAAAAATGTAACGTTATTTTTTTATCGCTACTGTATAAATGATTAGAAATTGAGAACAAGTCAGAAAATCTGTCTAGTTGAAGATATAATGAGAAATGTTTTTGAATTATTGTCACAAGTTTGCTTTCAACATTATCACTTCATGTTTTCCAATTCTTTTACAGGACATTCAGTCTTTCCCTTTGATGAAGAGCACTCATGAATGTGAGCAGTCTACTGAAGTTGGTGGTATTCTCAAATCGGTTGTCTGCTCTGAGTCCCATATTTTCAGACCATTTGCCAATGGAATGAGCGGAGGCAGCACCAAAGTCACCCAGAAACTAACTTTCCAATCAGAGCGAAACAGCGATGATTCCAGGACAGGTAAACACAATAAATCTCTACTCAACCATCATAAATCAATACATTAAACAAATGTAAATTCAAAGACAAAAGATTTGACAAGGCTTGATTTTCATATCTATTATTTTATTTATTAGCATCATTGTCAAACTTGTCTAACATGAAGATCTTATTAACTTCCTTTTAATAGGATCCATCAAATCTCGTGACACCTTGATCTTTGACTACTCAGTCACTCAGCAAATGAAAGAGCAAGCCCGTTTTTCAGTGGAACAGAAGTTGGGAGCTATCTGTGACAGCACTGCTCATGACATTCGAGTGGAATCACCTCGTCTCTTCACAGAGCTAGTAGTTGCCATGAAGTCTGTTGCCGTTGAAGACATGGAAGAGATTTATCGTTTGCTTAAAACAAAGACTCTATGCCCTACCAATGGAAGGACTTAGTGAGTCTATTTAAATTTTTCAAAATTATTCGAACAACTTATGTGTATCATAATAAATTGGTGAGCATTAAAATTACGTCACCTTTGGGAATACAAACTGAGCAAAGATTCATTTCTTTTCAATACTTTGATCAATTTTACATCATACCATGACATGCAGCTTGTTGTTATAAAATTTTGATCATTGTTATAAACATTTTCGTGTTGAAGGACCATTCTCCAAAGTCTAATTTTTTGTAAAAATATGCTATTTGTATGATTTTAAAGCTTATCAGTTTACTTCTTGAATACATGGGTGAAACTTTGGCTAAACAATACCTTATGGACAACAGATTTTGTATTGGTGAAGGTGTCATTTGTGTCTCAATTTTTTAAATAAAGTTGTATTTGTCTTCATCAGCTTGATATTCTTTTTATCCAAAATTTTGAGACAAAGGCTGCAGATTGGTAGGTTAATTTAAATTATAATCTAAAAATATTGTATTTTGCTTCACAGCAAATTCTTCCTTGATGCTTTACCAATGACCAACACCCCTGGCTCTGTTAGGTTGATGTCTAAACTACTTGCTAATAATGATGTTCATGGACTTCAGGCCAAAGCTTGGCTCACTTCCCTGGCTTTCATCCCACAGCCATCATTTGAAATGCTTCTGGATATCAAGGTAGTACAGAGTGCCTTAAGATAGTGCAAAGTGTACATTATTATTATCATTTTTAGATTCATTCAAATGATTGACAACAAAAAAATATCTTTCAAATCATATTTAAATCTTTAACCCTTCATTGAAGGCTTGCATTTTTCATAATCTTTCTTTTGATTAATTGACTAACTGGCTTTCTGATGCACTGACAGTTTGATAAATTGATTGAATATATACAATGATCCCATTGTTGATAAATGTATTGTTGTTCAATCGTCAAATCAAAGTCTGCTTTTGAAAAATTACGAGGATTTCTCCTGATCACTCACTGGGGCTACAGCATGCATTATCATTTTGCATTTCTGTAAAACATCCATGGGTTATTGAAAAGTAAGAGAATGCACATGTGCTTGTTTTGACTGCATGTTTTTGTGACTGCACATTTAATTTTTCAAATTAATGGCAATAAATGTTATCATTATTTCTGCAGGTTCTTATTGATGACAAGAATATTCGAGATGATGCTTTGCTGCCAGTCACCTCACTTATCAATAATTACTGCAAAAGACAAACCTCCTGTGAAAATAATGATGCAGTGTTGAGCATCATGGCTTCCATTGAGAAAACCATTGGCTATCAATGTGATGCAACTGGCAAGAACTTTCAAGAGGTAAGGATTTATAATAATATAGTATTACTCTTATTTTTCATAAAGCCTCACTTCTTCTTCCCCTACCCAGTATCTCCTCTCAGGATCTCCTCTTGAAGCATATGCTGCCTGCAATGTTTTCTGAGTTTTATCACATCAGTTTCCTCTTTCAGTCATATATTACATACCCTGTCCTGAATTTGTCATAATATATAGTCTCCACTGTCTCTAGCCATAAAAGTATGGCAAAGAGTACTTACATTTTTAGCATTATATTGCCCATGAAATAAAACTTCATCTTTTTTTTTTATTATTGGAATTGACTTTTACAAAGTTGATCATATTAATTTCTAAACTGTAAAAAATAGGAATTTCAAAAATTAATATATTGTATTATTTTTCATTTGATATATTATTATAATTGAAAAGATATTGTAATAATGATGTTAGGTTTCTTTTGACACTAAGCATATAATGAATATAAGGGTGGTCATTCATCTCAATCTTAAACCAGCAAAATATCTTTGATATTCCTGTTATCTACATGTTCATTTTTTCTTCCAATTTTCTAGGTTCTCCTTGCCCTGAGAGCTATTGGCAATGCAGGGCATGTTAAAAGTGCTGTAAAAGCTTTGAACAATTGTTTGATGGTAACATCCAACCCCATGGAGATTCGCATTGCTGCCATTGAGGCTTTCAGAAGAATGCCATGCACTGCAGAGGTAAAGATTACTCTTTTAGCTCTAAGGAAAGCTTAATTATATTAAAAATGATACTTATAGTAATGATGATGATGATGATGATGATGATGATGATGATGATGATGATGATGATGACAGCGATGATGACGATAATGAAAATGATGACGATGATTGCCATGAAATGAGAGAGATAGA